>CM062221.1:33849814-34014775 GCA_031216235.1 Syzygium jambos
AAAAGAGCAGACGAATGAGATGGAGAAAAAAAGACCAAAGAAAGCTTGAATTTACTAAGGTGATTGGTTCATGGTGGGCAGGTTCCAGACCAAGGAACTGGAAACTGAACCGGTCAACCTTGGAACCGGTATCGTATTGGCCAGTTCTAGGCCGGTTTCAGCGTCGATTTGGGAATCGACCTACCTCTGTTTTTTTTGGTTTCATTTCTCTATTCAATTGCTCAGCTAGTTTATATAAGCAAATCTCATTTAAGCAACGGAAATTTAACATAAAAAGTTAGCAGAAGATAGGCATTCATAAGACCACGAAGAAAAGCATTTTATGAAAATATTGAATGAATGCGATGGCAATTGCAACATTGTTGAAAATATTGTTGTAGAAATGCAAATGCGGTAGCATCAAGGTCAGTTCTCTGTAAGACTGGTTCGGTCCGATTATCACCCGCAATAGTTCTACTACATGAGAGTACAGGCACTTCTACGATCCCTTGAATATATCATAAGACGTTTCGTTATAATTATATATATAAACGTTGCAACGAATCAATTGTAAGACAAATCGCCGTGCCTTAATATAAAAGAGCTAGTCAAAATAAGTGGGTACCGTAAATAGCAGTGTACATGATATATTCTCGGGAATCACTTGTGGAACCGGTAGAGATTGAAAATACGGGGAACTGAATTTCAAGGGCCCCCCCTCCCGGAGAAATTGCTCTTTGAAATGCCTGCGGATTGAGTCTCCTGTCAAACTCGATTTACCAATTCACCCCTCTATTCTATGCTCAAGATCGATGTGATGGGGGTCTACTCGAGGTCGAAAGGGTAATTTTCAAAGGAAGGAATATCAGTTATCTTTTTCTGTCCAGTACTTTTTTTTCTCCCTCTTCCAAACAACTCCCGAGGACAATTCAAGCGCCACCACCACTTCGCAATTTCTTCTTCACTTGGGATTCTATTTTTCCCTCTGCAATCTTCTCGCTCCCGAGCACGACAGTTCGCCGCCTCCTTTTTCAATCTTCCACGCATCGGCCCCAGCGGCGGGCGGGGGGGACCAAAAGGAGAGCGACGTGGGGAGGGTGGGGCGGCGGTGGGAGGGGAGGAATCCGTGCTTTTCTTCCTGGGCGACGACGGCGAGAGAAGCGCAGCGGCGGTGGGGGGGCCCCACCGCGGTGGAATTGGGGGCGACCTTGAAGCGGGCCAAGCGCCGGCCCACCGCGATGTCGATAGTAGCGGCTCTCGAGTTGTCTAATTTTCTTATCCTCCGCTTCCCTTCCATCCCAAACTTGCCAAGATTCGTCTCCCGGTCCACCGTTTTCCCGAAGCCACGTGTCGCCGCACACCCGCCCCCACATCTTCTTTGCCGGGCCCTCCCCCACCACCACCACCACCACCGGCCTAATCCCATCATGTCGGCAAGCGCTTCGCATCCGAAAGAAAATTCGTAGGATGATTCTATTAAATTGACATATCAAGTGAGACGCTCAACTTTTGATAAAATGTTGAGTATATAGCCTTGTCATTTGAAAATTCATTTAATCGATTTGAATGTTCTAATATGTTAATTAGTAAATCGGTGCTAGTATCTCTAGCGGTGTGTCTATCGCTCAAAGGTACGTTACAACGACTATCAATCGATCAACGCTTGTATTGGACTTGAAAAGATGAGAAAGTACGTATACGTTACAATGAGGACATTTTGTTCATTCAACTATTTCATGTGACATGACGTGTAGAATCGCATCCGTTGGAATTGTTTTTTTTTTCTGATGTTATTTCTAGTTTTTTTTATTTGTTTGATATTTTAAGAGCTCGTCTTCTGAGTAAAATTTTCCTTACTAGAGCAGAAATATGAATTTCTTTACGGAATGAATATAGTCGTCAAAATTACAAAAAGAAAAATGTGGTGTTGTCCTAATCTTACTCGTGAAGCTTTATTGCAATTGCGAAATTCGTCCTTTTCTCCCCTAAGCGTATAAATAGGCTCATTAAAATTCAAGCTTTTTGTAAGTGAAGACAATTATACTATACAAGCTCATTAATGCTATTAAGTTCATACTAAACATTCCAAACGACCCATTGCTCGAAAAGCCAAGCTTTGAATTGAGTCGGAGAATTGTTTTTCCTAAAAAATATGTTTATTTTCAATTACTGAAAAAATAACAAAATGTTCATCTAATGGTTTATTTTTTTAAAAATAACATGAATAAAAGAAAATAATGTTAAGGTTTTTTCTTTTTAAAAAAATTCCCTACAATTAACGTTTTGAATTTTATCAATGGCTCATAATGTTGAATGGGACTTGGAGTCTAATCGTGCCGGCACGTAACATGTGCATGAAAACTAGTATCGATTATTGGTGAATATTAATTATTATAAATACTAAGAAATGTACCGTCGTCACAATCGTCACCAGTGACAACACCTTCATCCTGCAATATATCCTTTACCCTAAACTTGCTTGTTTGATATTGACCAATGTTAGCAAACGGTATCTTTGCACCAAAAAGTGGCCAAGTCGCCGATGTGGATAAACAAATGACTAGAGCGTGAGTATTATCAAGCGCGTGACTAAAGCGATGTATGGGTAGCAAGGGTCGGCAAAAATACTGATTAATGAGATTGACAAGTTGTCAAGGTATCAAGAGAAAGTGAGATGCATAGCGAATATCAATTACAAGAGGGAAGTTGTAGAAAACAAAGTGATTGAGGACGTGCAGCAATAGGCACACGTTTTCGAAAGAATAGGCGTGCAAGGAGAAGACGCAACACTGTGAGAATATGGGCAGAATTTTCGGATATGTAGGAACATGAGTGCAATTGTTAAAAAACTGCTCAGGAGCAGTTATGGCACTATTACTATAAATACTAGCCTAGACAAGGGTCGCCCTTGCTTGGGCTGGCCTGGGCGCTCACCTGACGCCAGCGAGGGCGGCCCTCACCCGACACAGGTTGGGCGGCCCTCTTTAGACGCCGATGCCAACAGAGGTTGCCCGACTAAGCACGGCTAAGAGGGAAGAAGAAAAAAGGAAAAAGAAAAAGAAAGTAAAAAAAATATATATATATATAATTTTTTTAAACTAAAATATCCCTTCTCCGATGATGGAATAGTCATTGACCGGCCAAAAGTCATTATTTGAGACGATTTAGCCACTTCAAACTCTTATTTGAAATAATGTTCATTTTGCATTCTTATTTAAAAAAATACCTTTACTTCGAACTTCTTTTTGGAATTTACTCTATTTTCTATTTAGAGTTGATGCAAAACCTGTTTCGTTAACTTTTAAAAACCAAAAAACGACTCCCGATGCAAGGTATTTCGCCGCTTCCAAAATCGATAATGTGACCTGAGGTCGCAGTAGTCCCAACGACGCAGCCTTACATCGATCTTAACATGGAAAAAAATCTGCTTTAGTAATCATTAACCACAGACCAAGACCCTGCTCGCAATTTCGATTGTCGTGGGTGGAGGGGGATGTGAGATTCTTTTCTTCACAGACGACGCAATCAAATCATGTGCCGGGCGCGGTTCCCTAGTCCCTCTTTGCTTGGCCCTCTCCCCCTCCCCCTGCTTCCTTTGACCGGAAACTTTGACCAGTCAACTCACCCGGGCCCCGCGTAATTTAAATGACCGGGACCCTCTATCATCAATGCTAACACTTTGTTGATCAATACTATTGCTTTCCTTAGTTTTTTTTTTATGACCCTCAAAATTCCCGCCATGAAATAATATATTAGGCCCTAAGCAAGACCTTGAAAGGTTTCGTCTCGCTCATCGCACAAATCTCGAAATCATCGGGATAGGTATTCCCTTTTTCTAGTGAAGATAAAGTTATAAGGAGGAGTTGAGAGTATGCGGACACCGACACGTTATAATAAGAAATGCATTTGTGGAATTCGCTCCATAGGACGGATAGGCCGTGAAGGTGAGTGAAAGAAGCTCACTTACTATTGCTTTCTCATATTTTATAATTTAGGTCCTTAGCAACACTTTGAAAGGCTTCGTCTCGCTCATTGTACGGGTCTCAAGATCACCGAGATGTAAAATTTTTAGAGGGTATTTTCTCTTTTTGATGAAGATAAATTTATAATGAAAATTGAGGATACGTGAATATCGACACGTTAAAATAAGAAATGACGTTTATGAAATTCGCTCTGCAAGATGGACAGGCCGTGGAGGTGAGCGAAAGAAGCACCTTCCTTACTATTGCTTTCCTATATTTTATAATCTGTTAAATTCCCACTATGAATAATAAGTTATTATAAGTCATCAGTGAGTGGTCTTAGGTCAGTGTTTATTGTGGAATTGATTTTTTATTTATTTGATAAATTTTAATATATTTAAAGAGGTGGGGCAGATCCATAGGATCCGAGAGATCTTCGTTTGGATGCGGGAGTGGGATCAATCATTGCGGCCTTATTGTTGCCGCTCCGGACAGACGGTGACAGGTTAACATTCTTTGCTGGTGTCGTTGGATTTCCCTCCAATCCAAGAATCTTGGCCTCGAAATGGTAAGATACTCGCGATTGGACGATGAAAAAGTGGCTGAAATCTGAGCCGTCCGATCGGCATTGATTGGCCCGATCATCATGTCGAGGGGACACTTGCAGAGAGGAATTGCCTTTCATGGTGTCCCCCGTAACTTGGATTTTGGAGCTCGCAACCTCCGAGTGAAACTTCTTCTCGTGATTCTACAGATGACCGCACCTCGTGAATAGTCCATGCTCAGAAAATGATCACTAGATCACTAGAGACTTGATAGATTCGTTCGCGAAATTTTGTATGGTTCATATGCATATTAATTTAATTCTTACAAACGTAACCCTATGCATTAATGACCACGAGGTCATCAAAGTGGAATAAACCGATTACACGGACCGTATGCCGAAGGTGAATTGTTCATTCAATCGACAGGCAAAAAAAGATGTTCTTTCGACAAACTTAGGATGCAAATTAAATATTAGCTGACCTAATTTTTCCATGATTTATCCGTTCCATTCATATTTTCATATTTAAAAATAATCTATTCAGCGTGCATAATATATCGGTTCCATCGACCAAAATCTAAAGTGCGCACAATGTCGCGGGAACTTGCACCATGAACGCGGATCTCATCCGTCCATTTCCTCTCATCCTTCCATTACACCTGCTCCCTTCTAAAGGGACCACATGAGCACCGAAGCAAGCAAATTCCACGGTGGGCTTGAAGACGTTAATGGGGGGAGGGATGCAGATCGTGAATGGAGAGAGTTCGTTCAAAGATCATTCTACCACTGTCACCACTGTCCCCTCGCATCATCATTAGTCAGCATCATCAGAAAACCTCCGCCAATGAAATGATCATAGACCTACCAAACAAGATAACAAAAAAACAATTACTTTTGCTCTTGGCTAATTTTTCAAAATACACTAGAAAAAAAATGATGTGATACTGATTTTTATTGGGATGCATCCCATCTGCAACGAAAGATTTCCTCTTTCCAATCATGTAGACAAAGATGCAGCAACACTTGTACAAACGAGGACTGAAACAGACGCACCTGCCGCTTACTTCATCAGAGACCCAAACCTTCACGCGCGTGTTTCTTTGTTTCCATTTTCTCAGTAGTGTTCTCATCCTCTTGTTTTCTTGTTTTTCTTCTTTTCTGGCGTTTATTCTAATGTTTTTTCTGGAACACGAGGTTCGTGATGGGGTCTTTGCAGCACTTTGGCGATCGAACAGGGAATGTCGCTGGTGCGTAGGAGGGGTCAATGGGGTCCACGACTAGTTGAAACCACGCGACCGAGAGAGAGAGAGAGACGAAGGAGTAATCATCACGTACGGTGATAGATCACAGATGATAAAGCTTGCTCTCGGACAAAGCATTAGAAAATTCCAACATCCGTCTTCTCTCTTGCACACAACTGTGGGACTCTCTCTCTCTCGGTTGCTTTATATATCGAGACCATTCTGCTCACGGATTTCCTACACAAACATTTGATTTCGCCACTCAAAGCGCTCTCTCTCTCTCTCTCTCTCTCTCGTGCTCTGCCTAAAGCTTGTCGCTTGTGCTCTCTCTCGAGTGCGCAAATCAGAAACTGGGATTTGCTTTGTTCAGTGCATGCATGGATCCTTCAAATGGAACAAACCAGGTATGCTAGGCAGCATGAAACGTTTCTGAGCTGCCCTTGTTTAGCTCATCTCAAGTCAATCTTTCTTTGTTCCTTTCTTCTTCTTTTTCCTTTTCTGATGGGTAGTGAAATCCCTATATCTTCTAAGCTTTTTATATAAAGAGAGAGTATAGTGTGATCAAGAAAAATTGGATAGGTTAAAGTACTTTTTTTGTCTGCCACCACATAGCCTAGTTACAATTGCATGTTTTCTCTCGACAGTTTTTTGTGTGCAAAAATCACCTCCTTTGAATCTAATGGTGATCGAGATGCTTCATTTGGATGAAAAGTGACGAAGCAAAACAAAGGCAATGATAAGACTCCAACTACAATAGGCAATCAAAGAGTCCTACATATTCATATTCATCCATTATTGGACTAGAAATTTGCTCACCACCGCAAGAAAAGTACCAAGGGCATTTCTTCT
The DNA here is from genome assembly GCA_031216235.1 of Syzygium jambos. Lineage (NCBI taxonomy): Eukaryota > Viridiplantae > Streptophyta > Magnoliopsida > Myrtales > Myrtaceae > Syzygium > Syzygium jambos. The sequence goes on from CM062221.1 coordinate 33,856,390, forward strand.
CAACACTTAATATGCAAGAAAGATATAGATGGGTGTTTTCATCTTTTTCACGCACGCGTGAGAGAAAATCCTTGACTTCATCCATCTGATTTGCTGTGTTGTTTGGTCATGCAGGAAATGGGAGCTCATTCATTGGAGAGCATGTTGATATGCCCTAAAACACAGCAAGATCAGAGGAAGCCAAGGCCTCAGCCAGAAGAGGCACTCAAGTGCCCGAGGTGCGAGTCCACCAACACCAAGTTCTGCTACTACAACAACTACAGTCTCTCCCAGCCCAGGTACTTTTGCAAGTCCTGTCGAAGGTATTGGACCAAAGGAGGGACCCTGAGGAATGTTCCTGTGGGTGGAGGATGCAGGAAGAACCGTAGGTCCTCGTCCTCATCATCATCATCCAGAAGAGCCCAAGACCAAGGAGGACCAATCTCAGCGTTGATCAACAACAACGATAACAACACCACAAACCCATTTACAACCTTGCACTCTCTAACTTATGATCAGTCCAGTGATCCCATGTCCCTTCCATTCCTTGGTCTTCACAGGTTCCCATTCAGTGGCCAGCTTGGGTCTCATGAACCGAGCCATGATATCCTCTCCTATGCCAACAGATCAAAGAACGGCCATGATGACATGAATGGAGGCTTTCTTGATTCCCTGAAGCACGGGTTTGGCTTGCTTGAGAACACCCAGAATAATGATAACGACAGCCATCATCGTCAGAATCTGTATTATGGGTATGGATCAGATGTGATGAACAAAAACATGGGAGATCCAGTGGACAGTGGTGGTGCTCCATCATCATGTGATCATGAAATGATGAGCCCTGCCCGTTCTGCAAATGAAGCTCTTGGAGCAACATCGATGAAGCAAGAGCTGTTTTGTCCTGATAGAGAAGGCGAAAATAGGTTTTTGTGGGGGAGTCCGTGGCAGATTCATGGAGATCAATATCACGGGAATGGTGTAATGGGTGACGTTAATTCAGGGAGGGGAAGTTGGAATGGTCTTGGTTCATCTTGGTATGGGCTTCTCAATAGCCCTCTCATGTAGTGTCGTGTCCTACAGTTTCAAATGTTTAAACCTTGAAAAGAATTGCAGTAGATTAGAATGTTTTGTTCTAGCTGCACGATCAGGCCCAACTGAATCATCTCGGGAATTCTTCTTCGTTTTTTTCCCTTCTCAAATTTTTTGATTTCTCCTTAATTTGTTCTACTGAAATGTTGAGTTTGTCTGAAAGCGATCAGGAAGGAGCATGTACTGTCATTCTTCAGTGAAGAAAAGAGAATGAGTAGAGTTTTGAGAATGATTTTACGTGGTCTGTTGTGCAGTCTGAGTTCTCCGAGACTTCAGTTGATTTGCTTAGTTTTGAGCACTGACTTCAGATGATTAGCAGAGTTTTGAGCACTTCTTTTACATGATTGTTGCAGGTTTCAGAATATTGAACCGGGCTGGTGAATATATATATTGTCTATTGATTGATAATTAACACCATATTCTACAGGACGGTGGATGAATTCCCCAAGAAATTCTATCGTCCACCAAGGAACGGATTCTCGGATTGTAACAGATTGTATACTTACATTTTATTGTAACTCCTGTATAAAATGTTGTATCGCGCAATCTCAAAAACTTTACGATCTATGGGCGAAGTTTGCTATTTTTTTAAGCTAACGGTAGTCAAGGGATTGAGAGTCCGCTTCCCTGGGATCTTTGGAAATATCCTTCATTTTCTATGCGGCGGCGATTTTTTGAAGATTGAATTAGCACTAATGCCAAGACGGATTTTGCTTTTGAAATCGGACATTATCTGGGTTTCACACGAAACAATCGTCGGTGATTGTCTCTTACGTCATTTTGGATTGATCGCAGGTAGATCACTCATCGTTTTAAAGTTTGTCCGACCACTTTACAAGAGAGGGGGATCAAATAGGATATAATTTTTTTATGTAGCTACTATGTCGGATGAATTAATTACAGTTTAGAAGTCATGTGACACTTGGATTCAATTGAATATGTTAGTACGCTAGGCAATCTTTTATATATCAATCTTAAAACATATCGTCCGACTGAATTATCCAGAGCGGATATTTCTAACTAAACGCACGAGGCTATATAGGTAAGAAGAGATTTGAGATTTCTCGAGAGGATCGATCTTGTCGGTCCAGTTCTGAGCATGTCAAGGCCGTACCCTTGGGCCACATTTCCAGATTCAACGACAATTGTTTGGATTCCCTTTGTCCATTTTCGTTCATTATTTCCTTGTGATCCTTTTCTTCCTGCCATACTGCTGTTTTCAAATGTGCCCCACGGAGTCGACCCGGACCATCCGACCAGCAATCACATCCAAATATAGGTGCGAGGGAAAACGATGGATGCGGGCATCTTTGGCTTTGGTTCAAAGAACCTGGTAAAACCGCCCCGTGAACATCGGCACCGCAAGTCCAAGATGTCGGCAACAAGCCCTCTGCCCGCATTGATTGCACAGAAGGCGACTCCCGTCGCTCAGCTGAACGGAGACTGGATGCTTCACCTCTCTGGTCGAAGAAGAACAGATGTGGCGCCACCACTATAGCACCTCCCCCATAGCACCTCCCCCGGTTGCATTATTTTCGTTTGGTTTGAATTTTATGTTCACCTGCCCAAGACTTTAGGAGCTCAATGAGCAGAATTCTTAGAGACGAGGAGAAAAAATTGGCCACGGGCAGAAGGAATGACGGCCACTCGCTGAAAGCATCATGCATATGGCCGCTCGCCAGCCGGTCACGTCTGAAAAGCTGGATGAGTAGATTGCAGTTATTGCTTACATGACAACGACTTTAAACCTCGATGTGCGATTAGGATCCGATAGATACATGATTATGATCAGCTAGATAAATGATTGTCGTTATCTGGTAAGGAATCTCCATTGATCTACATTAATTTTCGATGTGGGGGTAAACAATTTTCTCCAATGTGCGACTGGTGCGTGTTTGAGCCACGCAATGTTTTTGTTAATAATGAAATGACCGCTCAAGTTAGCGATTTTGGTTCAGCAAGGCTGGTGTCGAGGTTGGTAAAGATCACGCGAATCAATTTAGCTCACTCGGGTATCAAGGGAACCATAGGATATGCAGCTCCAGATACTATTCATCATGATTTTGCTTCTGGTGTTATTATGATATTGACCATACAAATGGTGAAGAGTACTGGTGATTAATGGTTCCTTTTTTTCTGAATAGCAAGAGTATGGCATGGGAGCTGAGGCATCGAGTCTCGGAGATGTGTACAGCTAAGGGAATCCTCTCGCTCGAGTTGTTCACCGGGAGAAGACCGACCGGCGAATTATTCAGACATGAAATGAACCTGCACAAGTATGCTAGGTCGGCATTGCCTGATTGTGTCCTTGTGTTTGTGGACCAAATGATCCGGCAAGAGATCTTTGAAGAAGTAGAAGAGGACACTTGCAATATGATAATATCCTATTCCAGCAATTCGGCGGGCAAGCAAAGTCAAATTTTTGGTCTCCGTGCTAAAAGCGGGAGCTGTTGGAAAAATTGTGTGAGGAGGAAATGGAATCGGAATGTAGCTGAATTTTGAGGCGTGTAATTACTATCTTTTAGGTCAATTTGTCTCACGAAATTGCTATAGGTTACTGACAAATTCCCTTTAGGATACAACAAAGTCACAGTAAGAATACTGAGTAATAATTCCAGTAAATTTCCTAGACCTCTCTGCAAAATAATTGAAAAAATGGCTGTCTCATTTTTCTCTTAAGAAAGATGAAAATGAAGGGAGTTATGTTCATTTATCAATTAAAGAAAATTATCCACTATATATAAGTAAATAGAACACATCTCTTGGTGTCTAACTGTCAATACGAACACTCCCATTCATGTCCGAAAAATTGCAATTCGGACATAACCCTTCGTGTCTGAAAAACCGCTGTTCAGACACAACCGTTTATGTCCAAAAAGTTGTGATTCGGACACAACTTTTCGAGCATGAAAACTGTCAATTTTGAATATACCTTTTCGTGTCCTAAAATTGACAGTTTTCCGAACAGTCGTTAAAAAAGCAAATAAAATAAAAACAAATTGTTGATTAAGGCTTATAAAACAAATAAACCAAACAAACGTTCATGTCCGAGAAGTGCTAAGTGCGCGTTAAAATCATGCACCCGCATGTGGGTATTGTGGGGTCTAAGCCGCTCACCCCCTTTTTTTTTTCCATTTACAATAAAGGATAATATCTTAACTTATAAATAGACCAAAATTTTCATTTATTTCGTATGTGGGACAAGGAAAATGCCTTGTTTGTTTTACAAACAAAAACCAACAGGAGCGACATGCTCAGAAGAATCATCTCAGACAAAGAATGAACAAGAGAGCCGTTTTAGTGGATTTGCTTTCACGCTGAGATGAATCTATCTTGGAACTGAAGTGCAGGGAAGCTCCTGATATGGACAGTGCTAGTTTAAATGATCCTCATTCACAACAGCAAGCCTTCACATCCTATTCTGCTAGTGTGGTCGTAATGGAATTCTGTGGTCACATTGACCAAACCATATAAATTTGATGTCTAATTATTTTGTTCTCGTTCCGTTTGTTTTGTATCGATCCGCTTGTTTTCGCAACAAATTCATATGGTCATTGTTTACTTTTTTGTTGATTTTTTCTTCGTCAATATGAGCGAAAGAAGGATTCTTGACATATGGTCCCACACAATTTCCCGCTAAACAATCACTCAATCTCAATAGAATACATAAATCTTAACAGATAATTTTCTTATATTATCTCAAAATGCATTTTCAACGATCACGGGTCGTGCCTTTGAAGCGACTCGACTGCCTCTGCACCAATTTTACGTGAAAGCCAAAATTCTTCAAGACCTCAAGGCATTTATATCCAACAGAAGAAACCCTTCAGTCAAAGTAACATGTGGCCGAATCATGGTCCAATACAAAGTCCATGTTGGGACTTTCCACCTTCAGGCCGAGCACCCCAAACACCCACACGGCTGTCGGACCTCAAGCAGTCCATACACTCCGATTCGATTCGAGTTTTCCATAGATACACTTCATTCGGGTCATATTTAGTTCAACGAGCACAAGCTCGAGACATAATTTTTACCAAAATTCATCCACATCTCACAAAGAACGATGCAAGGATGAATGCGAATTTAATTGCACTAAAGCTGATATCTTTAACTATATACGCGATAGAGCTATGTCAGTCAGCACCCAAGTATGGCGTTTTCGGACACCAAACTAGATGATCGTATAGGCATAGAATTCTGTAGTTAGTAAATATCCCTGGAAAATTAAGAACTTCAAAGTTGTAAATTGCGTAAAACGACTAGAGAAAATCAGAAGCCATTTCACATATTGAAGAAAAATCAAAGGGTATCAAGTTTTCCTCGAGAGGCAGACAACAACAGAGCCTGCACTCGCAGCTTCTAATTCTACGACAAACTTCGTATATGCAGACAGAAACAGCATAGAGACAGCATTCCCACAGCATGGAAGGAAGGGGTTCGAGTAGCCAAAAGAAATCCAAACACCTAGGTCGCTGATGGGACCAAGTAATTGAACATCTCAAATCCATAGTTGATGCAGCGAAACTAGTTAAGTAGAATGATAAAGTTCCTCTCCCTAACCGATATCCTTCTAACCTAAGGCATAAACTCATAATTGTATGCAACATTGCATACCGTCCCGAAATGGCCACCGCCAAGACACATGTACTCAACGGGGGGGCCGTACTAAGTAAACTGCAGTACTTCTGCTGTTGCATCCTACTACAAACTTCGGAGAAGATCCGAGTAATGACTCTGAAGCCAAAACAATCGCTCCTCTTCGACTTGCTGGAAAAAGGAAAAAAATATTCAGCGAGTAAATATGCATATGCACAATTGTTTATTGCGGCAAAAACTAGCAAGCATGCATCACCTGACTCATTCTCTCCTATTTTTGTGGTTTTTTCCAGAGTACTCCTATCTTCTTCAGCATGTTCCCGTTCTTCTTTTTCAGCATATCGTCATCCATGTCTTCTGCATAAGGCGAGCTTATCCTGCCTGTTATAGGATTGTAACTGCTGTCAAGAGAACCAGTTCTATCCATAAACTTCCCATTGTTCCCAGTTGAAAGCATCGCCGCAGCTGCCTCTGCAGCTTTCCTCCACTGATCAGACTGCACCTTTAACCTTCTTAACTCACCCTCCATTTCCGTACCTGTCGCCTGTGCTGCCTCAAGCTGCTCCGTTACTCTTGCTGCCCTCCGGTTGCTCTTTTCTGCCTCCTCCATGATGAAGCTGAGCTTTGTGAGAGCCTCTCTTTCTGCAGCTCTTGCTGCTTCCACTTGCGCGGCCACGTCATTGTTCATCTTAGCCTTGTCAGTTTCCCCCTTCCTGAGCTCTAGCTTCATTGTTTTGTTCTCCTCTGATATATGCTGCAGTTCCGTCTCCTTATCCATCAGATTTGCTTTCACTTCTGATAACTCTTCCCGAAGTTTCTTCAGCTCACTTTCCAGTGTGGATTCTTTCTGGAGGGACAGGGTGTTCTTGAGCTTTGAACTTAGCCCTTCATTCTCTTCTAGAACGCCTTGCAGTTCAGTTTCTTTATCCATCAGGTGCGCCTTCAAATCTTCAATATTAGCTCTAGCTTTGTACAACTCTGCCTCCAATGCAGCTTCTCTGGCACCTGATGCGGATTTCATCTGCTCCATCAGTTCATAAGCACTCTTTATTTGCACAGTGCTCTCAGCATGGTCTTCACGGTGTTTGCTTTCAGCAGCTTCAAGTGCAGACCTCAGATGTCTGATCTCATATCTAAGAGTAGAAAGCTCTTCTTCCAGCTGGTTGGCTTCTTTGGTCTTCTGATGTTGGCCAGTTTCCAGCTCTAGATCCTTATCATCTGAAGGATTCGAAATCTTGTTCCCGCCAGCATGTGCGAGGTCTGTTTTGAGTTTGCTAACTAACCCTTCGAGTAAGTTCACGCGTTCCTTTGACTGATCCAGCTCAGAAGTAATTGAATTGTAAGCTTCCACAGCTTTCATCCCGTCCAACCTGAGTGCTTCCACGGTTGCTTTGGCGGTACCCAGCTGCGACAGGGTTTCATTAATGAGTACTTGGGCCTGTGCTTCTGATTCCTTGCAATCTTTAAGCTGGGTTTTCATGTTCTCTACCAGTGACAGAGTTTCGGCCAGATTCCCTTTCAAGCTTTGGAGCTCCATATTTGCTGATTCTGCATGCTTTGTTTGCGCAGCCTCAGATTGTGCAACCATTTCCAGCTCAGTTTTAAGCCTCTGAATCTCATCCACAGCTGATGCTAGAGCAGCTGAGTCAACTGATAGTTGCTTCTGGATAACCTCAAGCTCAGACTGCAATGCTTGTTCCCGTTCTTCTGAGGCTTTTTGAAACTCGGTTACACGAGATTCCTCAGATGCAGAGTGCTCCAGAATACGCTCCTGTGAGTCATCAAGCTTTGAAGATATGTCATGTAACTGCTTCTTGGATTCCTCTGCATCTTGCAAGGCTTTATTCTTGCAAGATTCAGAAAAATTTAGCTGGTCCTTGGTTTTCTTCAGCTCCTCCTGAAGTTGTGAAACCTGAGATTCCAACTCCGATATTCGAGATGGACGTTTCTTCTGGATCAAAACAAGGAAAAAGTACGCGGATGATTAGTTCAAAACCTTCATCTAAATATGCTAAGCAACAGCATCTATTCCGTTTTTTCAGTGTTTATGACGTGACACCGAGACAGAGAAAACCCTCAAGCCTTGATCGTCACGGAGGCCAGCACTAGCTAAGGAGAGATCGATGAAGATCGTTTGTGAACAGAAAATGAAGCACTGGCAAGCTGCATTAGTTTATCTAGATTCGGGAACTTGCTACATAGAACAGTAGAGGGAAATTGGGTTGAAACAATCTATGCAAGTACCTCAGATAGCGGGCTTCTAGGTGACCTGCGCTCAACCACCTTGGGACTTCTTTCTTTTGGTGTTCTAGTGGCTTGATTTGAAGAAGATGCAGAATCAGATTCCGATGTGGTTGTTTTCAGTTGGCGTACAGCACGGGGAGAGACTCTCTGAGGGACTTCTAAACCAGTTCTGCCATCAGAGTGTATGAAGGCAGACACCCAAGAGAAGCATGTCAATGGTCGCAGACATGAGCAAAGGAAGAAACAGTCTCTTCAAGCAGGCAACGTGCACATTCACAACATTATGTTAAAAACGGATTCAGGGGAAAGCAAGCTGCTTATAGGTGCCTTGACACAAGTTCATATTAGAAGCCAAGCATATCCATAGATTTAGCTTCACAACTAGGAGGTTTTGGGCGAACCCAGTAAATGGGTGAACCCAGAAGAAACCTGAATTTAGAGGTTTTGGCATGCACTGCATGGGGTCAGAAAAATAGTGTTATACTGGTTTATAATCACACATAGCACCACACCCCCCCCCCAAAAAAAAAGAAAAAAATCCTGAAATAGTCAATAAGCATATGACAATTTCTCTTCATAAAAGCATATCAATAACATCATCAAAGTTCACGAAAAAAACTGAGTGTATTCATAATGCTTGCCGTCAACATTTGATGAACCAAACAATTAAGTAAAGCAATGAAAAAGCTTGTATCCACCCACCACGATGAGCTTAGGGAAAATTCCAATGCTCTACTTATCACTGCATGAGCTCTAAATGTCTCGACAACAGCACCTGTGGACTTTAGATGGCCTCGCACAACATCATCTTAAGGCAAGATATGAGACAAACCTTTTCTTGATACTGAATACGCTTAAAGACAAGGAATTTTCACCAGCTTGAAAGGGTTGTTCTAGGAGCAAGTACTCAGCGAAAGGGACGGTAAATCTTTAAAGAAATAATACAAGACAAAGCTGATTCTCCAAAAGGCTAGAATACCGAAACATATAGGAAGCACAGTTCACATCCAGCTCAAAGTTTCAGTAAGAAAGATCAGCATTGATAAGTCAGTTACCAAACAGGCATCTCGAGTTCATCCAACCAGCAAATGTGAGAAAAGAGAAGAAATTAAAGGAGGGTCCAAAGTTACCTCGCTTTTGGGGTCTGCATGGTTTGACCACACCCACAAGTCACAGAGGCTAAAATGGCAAAAACAGAGGATGTAATGCCTTAACAGCTTCAATGCTGGCCTGACCCACAAAGAGATTTCACCATTTCAACCACAAGAAGGAAAAAATCACAAGAGAATCCAATGTGATGCCATGAATGGTACATGCTCAGAAATTAATGGGTTCATGAGGGGCATGTGCATGTGCTCTCCATCCATCCATGAATCCATAAAGCCAAAAGGAGGTACCAACCGAGGAACAACTCGATGCCTCAAAGGCATGCCGTAATTAATATCTCACACATACAGTCCAAGAAACAGTCCATAAATTAACCAAAGCAGTGCTGTGTAATGTCATCTCTGCCCCTCCGATGCTTCCCCGATCCAACCACTGGAGAGACCAGAAAGACAAACACCCATCATTGCCATAAGTAACCCACAGGGGGACCTCCCGCAAAGAGACAAACAGCGACCCAAATTACACAAAAGACCCCTCTCGATCCTTCCCATTTTCTCACGCGTCGGCGCGCGTCAGCGTGTAGGGGCAGTTTAGTAAAATCGTGCGGCTGACGAGAGAAAAAGTTTTGAGTTTTCACCTCCATGTCTGCCGTGAAAGCGGGGTAATGCGATGTGAGGTGTGTGTGTGGGGTTCGCTCGAAATCTTGAAGCGAGTAAAAAAGAACTCCACTTTCTAAACACGCCGCTGATTATGTAAGAGGAAATAGAAAAATACTTTCCGGGAAAAATCGGAGGAGCATACTATTTTCCCGCATACGGATCTGAAAGGAAAAGCGAGGAGAAAAGGCAGAGATAAACCCCACCAGAGAAGGGGATGAAAATGCAGATAATTTTTGGCAGTTGTGCTTTGCTCACGAAATGGCTTTTCGGGTTTCTTCCTTTTTCTGAAATGTGCTCGAGTCTTTAACCGGAGAAAAGAAGGCACGAAAGGCGAAAAAAGGAAGCAATGTAGGCAAAATGCTTTCGAAATTTAGCCGTAGCGTTGGTTCAAGCTCACCCTCTGCAACCCAAAAACCGCAAAGCTTGCACAGTGAAAAGGGAGCTCAAAAGGGAACATCATGGGCAACAGGGGACAAAGTCAACCGAAACTCTCGACCCTTTTGCTCACTCGAAACAAAAGAAGACAATGTCAAAGCATCATGCTACTTCTGAAGAAAAAATACAAACAAGGATGCAAGTTCTCCTTTTTTTTTGGACGCCGGTGAAGCAAGTAAAGCACCGCACTTTAGCAAAACAGTAGATGGTTACCGGAGCGAGAGGCAGCGGACCGCTCTGTTCAGAGGAGAGGGAAACCGGCCGTGGAAAAGGAGAGCGAGCTTCTCTGCTTCGAGCTTCTCTGCTTCTGCTTCTGCTTCGTTTGACTCTTCTGCTTGCTCCTCCTCCTTCCTTGCTTCTTGCTTCTTCTTCTACTTCCTAGTGCGGTTCCCGAGGCGCTTTCGCTTTCGCATATTTTGAATTTTCCGTTTTGGATGTTTTTCCTTTTTTATGGAGCGTAGTGGGTGAGCGTGGGAGATGGGCTGGTGACTGCTGAGATAGAAAGAGAGAGAGAGAGACAGAGAGAGACAGAGAGGAATCCACCTTTGTATTCTGAGAAATTTCGCTGCACGACAAATCATGGGTGTTGGGATTTTTTCTTGTACATTTCGATCTACGTACATTTTATAAGATTGTTATTAATGACTGGTTTCGTCTGAATAAAGAAAAAGAAAATAATGGATTAATAATGTCCGGTGCGTATTTGGTGCATCATATTTTTTTTGCACGCCTCAATTTTTCTCGATGTCAACATAAGATTATTCTGATCTTATTGATTTATTTGACTATTTTAATTGATAATGATAAAATGACGAGTGTGAAACTAAGGTACACAAGGCCGTTTGTTTTAGAGATACATTCGACATTACTTTGAATGGCGATACAAACTTTTTATGGTTCAAGAGCCTGAAACATAAAAAGTTAGATGCAACGAGAACCTCCTACTTTGAATATTTAAATATTCTGATAATAAATGAGGGTCCGAGAAGATATGAGTTCACGACTTCCTATTTTGGTTTCGTATAAGATTTTATGCACTTATTATCAATTATTCTAAAAATTTAAATATTAGATGAATACGTGATTTCATATATAAATACTCTAACAAGAAAGAAGAAAGGCATGAGGGGTGAAATCTGAGGACAAACAAAAATATCATGAACATAGAAGAGGTGTGATTATTTATAATTCAAAAATATCAACAAGGCCAATTTGACTAATTTTTCAAATTAAAGCGATGAACATTGAGATCAGATCACATATTATCGGGCATAGTACGGGAAACAGCTTTTCTTTTTTCTATTTTCTTTTTTCTCACTTTCACGGAGGAGATTGAAAAATGTCTTGTCATTTCGCAGGATGCTTTCTTTTTTAACAGGAAATTTCCAAGCACATAGTGGTTGGAGAAAACCATTGAAGGGTCGCTTCTGTGTCGTGCTGAAAGTGACAAGAGGAGCTAGCTAGCTAGGGCGGGGGGATTTGAAAGGCAGTACGGTCAACTTCAGGAAGCGGGATCGCAAAATTTGTAAATTTTTGGCCAAAAAAATTTACTAAATTGACTTGTTAGATAATGTAACATAATGCAGCTCTAATTCCAAATCGACGGTTCATGTCCATATTCAATGAGACTTTGTCCCAACACGTTATAAAGCAACTTATCGAAAAAATTCCTAAGTATTTCCAACGGATAAGAACTCAACCTCTATGCACACTTGGGACGCATCGAAAGCAAGCAATACATAAGAACAATTGACATGTAAATGCCGGACCCACAGAATTGAAAAAAATAATCCAGTTGCTTTTCCGTTAACAATGAGATAAACTGGATATAGTCCGACCAAAAAATGGTGGACAAACTTATATCTTGCATCAACTGTGGAGATCACCCAATCCATGGCAAATCAGGTTCAAGTAAAAATTCCATCAAAGCCGATTTTTCAATTTGTATCGAGTTCAAAAGATCCGGGCACAAATTTGTTTGGTCTCCACGGTCATCCATGCGGTTCGATTCAACAAATTTCCTTTTCTTTTTGGGAAAAAGCCACCAAAAACCCCAAACTTTACCCATTGTGACACATTTACCCCGAACTTTTTTTTGTGACGCCAAAAACCCCAAACTTTCTTATTTGTGACACATTTACCCCAATGTACATTATCTATGGGCATTTTCGTCTTTTCCGTTTTTTTTTTTTACTTTTTTTTCAGATCCGGCGAGGGGGGCCTCGCCAGTGTCCGGCGGCCCTCGCCGGCGGCCGCCCGACGCCGGCGAGGCTCTCCTTCGCCAGATCCAGGCGAGGGCGAGCCTCGCCGGTGTCGGGCGAGCTCGCCCTCGCCTGGGCGAGCCTCGCCGGCGTCGAGCGACCATCGCCGGCGTCGGGCGAGCTCGCCCTCGCCTGGGCGAGCCTCGCCGGCGTCGAGCGACCATCGCCGGCGTCGGGCGAGCTCGCCCTCGCCTGGGCGAGCCTCGCCGGCGTCGAGCGACCATCGCCGGCGTCGGGCGAGCTCGCCCTCGCCTGGGCGAGCCTCGCCGGCGTCGAGCGACCATCGCCGGCGTCGGGCGAGCATGCCCATAGATAATGTACATTGGGGTAAATGTGCCACAAATAAGAAAGTTTGGAGTTTTTGGCGTCACAAAAAAAAATTCGGGGTAAATGTGTCACAATAGGTAAAGTTTGAAGTTTTTGGTGACTTTTTTCCTTTCTTTTTTTGGTCGAAACGATCCAACAAAGTTCATGAAGCACACTTTCTGACGTTAGGCTCGTGTCGCTCGTGCTGTGACCAGTGAGCCTCCTATGTAGGGCTTGTTGAGTCGTACCTACTATTCATCGTTGACCTTGCAGCCTGAAGCGAGACATCACCAGCTTCTCAAGTTACTCTGGCCTTAGAAATGCGAGGAGTTTCAAGATTGATGATAGGTCGGTGCAGCCGGCGAATCCAATCCACCATTTTCAACATAACCGTCGGTCATTGGGAATTTCAATTGCTCAATCCGAGGTCTCAACGTTAGTAAAATCTAAAACCAACCAACTTCATTCTTTAATCCACCAAACGTCGCATCCTCTCAAATCTGATAAAGACTAGCATAATTCTTCACAAACAGAACGACTGCCTTTCATTTCCACAACGGCAATACTGTATAGAGATTGCCCTTCAATTAACCCATCAGCAACATTTTACGAACAAACAGTTATAAGTTCTCCACAAACATCATGAACCAACCTATATGTATATGATTACGGCTAATAAAGTGCATGAACGCTACTGTAGCACATCTATATGGTACATGATCAATGAATTACAGGCTTAAGGGGGTGAGCTCTCAGCTTGGACAAATCCAGATTTGAATCAAGCTCCTCATCTAGTTCTCCGACAACGCTTCTGCAAACACAGGACATGGAAAAGAACTATGAAAATATATACACAAACAGAGTTTACTTCAAAGTAATCACGGAGCTCAAGTATAGTCAAAGGCAGAAGGGACATAAATGACGGCGAACCAAGTTGAACCCTGCCTTCATCTTTCTGCTGTTACTTTAAGAAACAAAAGGTAAAGAAGAAAAAGAGGTTGAACTGAGATGGTGTATGTCATTACATGTTATCACCCCTTATTATGTAGAGGCCAAGCACAAGTTGCTGCACGCCTTCCTGCAGTAAACCGGAATGTTATTCATGTGAAGCCTTGAGTCTTCCGAAATATCAAAACCTGAAAGAGGGGAAATAGGGAATGTAGACAAACCTTCGTGGAGTAAACACGTTCATGAGATTCATCGAGAATGATATTCGTTGCCTGGTCATAGCCCTTTAAGACGCCCTAAAGAGATTCAAAATATTGTAATTATTCTCGACTCCACGATGACAAAAATAGAAGTGGTAGCTGTGTAACATACCACAATGTTACGCCCATCATTTGTAATGACCGATATTGTTTCTGCATACAAAGAATAACTGATATAAGAGCAAAGCAAGGAGCAAACCTTGAGAAATTGAGTGCAATATTCGTAAGTAGAACAGATATTCCCAAGTCACTTTTAGGCATTTAGCTTTCTCATTTCAACAGGGCTCGAGTCAACATCCTCTGAAGTCAACTAACGAGCAAAGACAAGTGTGACTAATGCAAGTTCACTGCTGGAAATGAACAGAAAAGTGCCACATGTACCTGTACGATCATATAATAGACAGTTGATATTCAACACGTTTATTACTTTTCTTGCATAGTCTTTACGCATCTAATAGAAACATCACTATATGCTGCAAAACTGTTCAAATTACCATATCATAATAGGAGTGGAAGCCCCCTTTCATATGTTGATCGAAAACTGAGACCGAGCTCAAGGGTCATTATCCTAAGCCCGATCTCAATGTCCCTGTTAGACTCCTACTCATATGTTTTAGGTTTCTTCTCCTCCCAATTGACAGTTAAAGAAAATCAAGCAAGAACCTGAGAAGATAAGTCAAGAGACATACGGTCTACAAGAGAATCAAGTCCAGGGCCAGTTGACATTTCACAACTCCCAAAATTAGCAAAGGCCGGCCCTCTTGCAGGTCTAGTTCTGTACACTTTCTTCTGTAGAAAAATGAATGAAAAGAAATAAGTCTCTCAGAGGCTGAAAACCTGTCCACACAGCTTCAAGTTAGCATATCTTCTTAGTATAAAAAACATGTAGCACATCCTCCACAAGACTTTGAGAAATTGGAGAAGAGAGTAAATATGAAGTCCAATTGGTTGAACAAACTCAAGAGGCTGTGAAAACATAAATTATTCACTATTTGCCATGAAGGTACTCATTTCCTTTCGTTTTGCTGATTCACAAGTCTTGTGAGTGATGAGCACCGAGATATTTTGTAATTGCCAGAGTGATTTTCATTTTAGTGAGTAAAACGTTGACTCATAAACTGTTACTTTCCAAAAAGGCTTGAGCATATTTGTGGATGCGCGTGCGCATGTGTCTGTGTGAGAGTGAGAGAGAGAGAGATATTCTCTTTCTGAATAATGTCTGATCACGACAAAGAACTTCCTATAGCCAGTTTTTTGCAAGATACTATCACAATTCGGTACAGAGATCCAATATCATTCTTATTTATGAAAGACAATATGATGCCTGAAGAGGACTGGGACATTGGAAATACTTCTTATATATTTGCATTATTTAAACAACCTTTTGCTTATGAGGGTTGTCAAAAGCAGAATGATGACCAGCATCTCTGTAGACCGAGGCCTCTCAAGCTAAATAAAACAAGAAATAGCAAAAAGGAATATCTTCTCCCTTCAGGCATAAATTCAACCATAAACTACAGAGTTCAACCATGAAAAGAGAAAATTCAGACCACCTCTGTCTTCCAAGTTCATCGGGATAAAGAACAACGCACAAATGTTCTCGCTAGAAACAAATGCATGATCAAAATGGGGAGCTTGGCATGAACGAGGGAAGCATCCTGCAATTGGGGTAAATGATGGATTTGTAGAACTAACAATCAATCTATCCTACTCTTCCAGCAGCCTATGCAAAAAAGCTTCAATATTAGAAGTTAGAATTTCTTTCGTTTTTGCCACTAGCATCATTATTCGATACACAAAAATATCTCATCAGACGCAAAAAAATACAGCTCTATCTATGCTACTTCTTTTTTTCGCCAACACTTCGCTTAGCATCCATCAGCATTTGAAGGACACTGAGCCTAGCTACTAGAAATTTCCACGGCCACTAAAATGCAACACACCACCCTTGAGTAATAGAGCCGCCCTCCCACGACCACAGCCAGAATCACACTTTCCACTTAGACCTCGCAATCACCTACCGAGCCTCAACAAACCCACCCACGCATCACATTACCGAAGCACAGTGCCGATTCACCAGCTCACGCGACAAACAACGCACGATCGAATGTCGCCGCGCAACTACTGTTCACTGAGGAATCTGTCGAAGGAGGGATTCCAATTTTTCCAACCGCACGCAGCCGAATCGACCGACGTAAAAAATTTCATGTAGCCGCGGAACAGAATATCGCAAAAACGAGCGCGCAAAACGCTCGCGCGGACACGCTCATCGATGTCAGATAATCCATTACCGAAACGACGAACTCGAGTCGCATCAGGAGAGAGAGAGAGAGAGAGCGAGAGAGAGAGCTCACCTTCGTACGACGCCGCCGCTTAGCAGAGCTTGGTTAGGCCGGTGACCGTACGCTCCGCCGGCGAGAGAGAGAGAGAGAGAGAGGGAGGGGCGGACGAAGACGGAGGAGCTGAGACCTAAAAGAGCGAAGAAGATGAAATCGATGCTGCGCAAAGAGAACCGAAACGCGCCGTTTTTCGCTATTCGCGATTGGGCTCCTCACGGCCCAGATGATCTGCTAGTCTCTTTGGGCTCTGCACGGCCCAATGATCTTCTAATTTTCTTTGGGCTATGTTCGGCCCAAATGATCTTTTTTTGGTGGCTTGGCCCAAATGATCTGCTAGGTCTCTCCTTTACGGCCCGTGGATCGCGACCACCGATTTTCAGATATTGGACTCGCGATACCGATCACATCACCTTACGAATGATTATGGACACGTACACAATCTGCACATACAAATGATATACGTATACAAATTGGTATTTTGCAGTTATCTAAAAGAATACTACGATCTCGCTAATTGCGAAAATCCACCGGCGCTAATTTTTTCAGTATCTAAATGATGTTCGTGGGACATCAACTTTTCCAATTACAATTTTCAGATGCCGGGCATGAAATATTTGGTTCAGGTCGGGCCGGTTCGGGCTTTGCTTGTGCTCCCGATACGTGTGTAGATAGAATACTTAAATCGACCAGAATTTTCTAGGCACGATCGAGGAAGAAACAACGCGATGATTTTTGGGACTGTGACTTTTACCCGTTCGATAAATGGATAGGGACGTTCTCCTCCACTTAGTAGTCTTCCGTGGGCGATCAATATTTGGTTTGCTGGTTTTCACGGCCATTGCCCTTTAATTCAATGTTACTTGGTGTATTCTGACAAGTTAGAGTCCGGTCCGGGACATTAAATAATACGATAGAACGATTTATCCGTGTATCCTTTGAAAATGGAGATGGGCCGATCAGAAATATCACGAGACTCGAAATTGATAGTCATGCGAAAAACATGCCATACTGAATAAAATGCGGTTTTAATAGGGTTTCGTTGAAACGAGTTCCCAATATCTTGATAAAGAAATTCCGTCATTCCAATCCACTGCCTTTTTTTGTGATCCATGTAATCAATGCGTTGAAAAATAAAAGAAATATTTTGTCCTTGATGCGTTTGTTTCGGGAGAAATCAACGAATAAGAATTTTTTTTTTATGGAAACTGTTTGTTAATCTATGCCTAAGCATCATAGTTGATGACGGGAATTCTTTTTGATCATGTACTAATATAAGCGATACAAACGATCATTTTGAGAAAAATATTATATTAGTAATTGATTTTTCATAAAATGAAGACAAACTAGCATGGTTAAGCATCGCTAAGGACAATCCATCCTGTCATTCTCCAAAGTAGCCGACCAAAGCCGCCTTATCTGGTTGTCAACATGATGCTTTTTTTTCCAAGAAGCATCCTCGAATTTGTGCAGAAAACAACCTGTGGAATCTCATCATCAAAATTTGGAAAAGCTGCCCTCCAAATCCTCCATTGAACGAGGGCGAGAGGTCCGCGTGCATATTGAAATCCCCAGTTGACCAATCGCCATGGTTTTGCTTGCATCGCTCGCAAACCCAATCGCAGATCGAAAGGTTGGTCGAGCGAAACTCAGAAAACCGAAAAGGAAAAGCAGAAGAAAGTCCCCCGCTTGTTTACATGTCACGTTACAACGTGTGATAAGAATAGTAAGAGTTTATGGAAGCGAATTTGACCATGGAATGCAATTTTTTTTTTCCTTTTTTTTGGAGTCTCCTTAGCCCCCTTAACAATGACAATAGGCTTGATTAGAATACGAAAAGGTATTTCATGTGTGCATCGCGCGGTTAATATGATGTGATCTCGAGCGCATGGATGTCGCGACATCTTTTGCGATCGACATGCCTACGATCCACCCTTTTTGAACCGGCAAAATATTTTAGTGATTCTCAGCTCCAAAAGTCTTTTAAATCCTTGCTTACAAGCTTAGTTCGGCGCTTGCAATTGTTTCCCTTGAAAGAAAAGAGGCGTTCACACGATTTCTCTTCGCGATGTCGATTTGATGCTTTCTTGGAAAGATCTAATATTGCATATTTTTCGTTGGGGGTGCTTTTGTATTCGTAGTTTGTCCCTTGACATTCTAAAATTCAACGATATATTCTGAAAGTGGACTGCTCCCAAATTTTGCTCGGAGCTCTAATAAAAATGACCGCCCTTCACAACCTATGAAGGAAAATTTTGTTATAAAATTATATTTAGACCTGAACATGATCAAAATGAATAAATTGTAAAACTACCAATTTGTAATAAAACAAAGAGAAAAAAAAATGACCACGGTAGCGTCATCCAAGGCAAAATGACAATAGTGCCGTTGGGGCATGTGAAAAGCGCGATCGAGCCACCATTAGGACCTTGCCAACACAAACGCTACAGCCATCGGTGCTTTCTTCGCTAAGCCACTGGCCCCGCTCGTTTATCTCCCTCTCTTTCTCGCTATTGAAAACCGCCTTTTCTAATAATCTTTCGAAATATATCCCTCTTACAATTCATAAATTTTTCGATTTCAAAACCGATTGTTTCTATCTTCAATTTCCACAGGCATACATTTTTTGTGGCAGATTTGCCCAGCAAAATTCGTCCCGCTGTCGGAGCTCCAAGCTTGGTCGAAGCCAACGTCAAGGGTCCAATTTCAAACCAAATATAAAAAAACGTGAATGGGCAAATTGCAAGACGCGAAAACCCTAGGGGTAACTTCCCATGGTTTTTTCTAGCAAGAAAAAAAGCTTCCCATGGTTTTCAAACGTTCGAGGGGCAAAACGGGTAATTCGCATACTAGTTGTCCCTTGGAAAAAGCAATGACAGTGCCGACTTAGGAGGAGTAAAAGAACCGATGATTAAGGTAGAATACACCCCCAAATAATTTTTTTTTTTTACTTTTCGTAACCCATATCCATTCCTACTTTTTGAAATTAAATTTGATTACCTCTTATTACTTAACCAAGTCTCCTTACTTTACAAATATTCTAATCAAACCCTTTTGATATCGAATCCGGTCGAATTCAGCTGACGTGATGGTCGAACCACGTCGTAACATAACGTGATTTAAATCTTCGAAAATGGGTGCCCATAATTTATGTCTGCATTGGTCAAATCGCCTTTCACATGGACATTCGCATATCCTGTTCGCACTAAGATCTGAGGTTGCGTTAGTTAGTTGACTGTGATCGGATTTAATGAGGTAGTACTTGTATATTAAATACCGGCCTTAAATCATCTGCATCACCTGTTGTGACTGTCGGGTGTCAGCCATCGCGTTCCACCGTCCATCTGGTGATGAACTTCGCTGGCCCACCGCGACTTCGGAGTCAAGAGGAGGAAAGAAGCAAGTTTTACTCCAAAAAAGCACAGAAAAAGTCAGAGAAATAAATAAAAAAAATGAAGATAATTATGTCGGAAATTACGTTTCGCCACTTTCCGTAACCACGCCGTCCAAGTCGAGGGCAGTCCTGTCATGTTTCGGACATTTTAGTGACGGACGCGTGTCGGCAAAGCGGCACGCGAGAGCTCACTCTCTTCCTTTCTCTTTTCTTTTGTTTTCATCCATTGGGATGGGAAGGAAAAAAAAAAGTTCCCGGCAATTCCATTTTACGAAGCAATAAATATTGATAGAGAAAATGGCACAAATAATCTCGAAAATTTTTGCTCAACGTATAATGTGGTTCCTAAACTTTAATTTATTCAGTGTGATTAATGAAATTTTTATACATATTCAATCTAGTTTTTAAATTATATGAAATTGTTCAATATTGTCGATAGAGCGAAATTAATTGAAAGACAACATTAAACGTTTTCATACAGTTCGTGGACTGATTTGAACATGTGGCAAAAGTTTTATGGATCACGATGAACAAATTAAAACTTAAAAGTTCATGAATGACATTGCACACTAGGCTACACAATTCACAAATAATTTATAATTGCTGGCCGATTATCGAGACAGCAGATAGAGGGTATGGATTTAATTCTTTCTTGTTAATTCGATTGAAGATAGATTATATAGGTCCAATCAACAAGTTGAGATTAAGAATGCGGAAAATAAATTATGTTTGGCCACTGTCCGTAACCACGCCATCCAAGTCAAGGGCAGTCTTGTCATTTTTCAGACGTTTCAGTGACGGACGCGTGTCAGCAAAGCGGTACGCGAGAGCTCTCTCTCTTCATTTCTCTTTTCTTTTGTTTTTCTTCATTGGGATGGGAAGAAAAAAAAAGTTCCCAGTAATTCCATTTTACGAAGCAATAAATATTGGTAGAGAAAATGGCGCAAATGGTCCCGAAATTTTTTGTACAATGTGCAATGTAGTCCATTGAACTTTAATTTGTTCAATATAATCCATAAATTTTTTATACATGTTCAATCTAGTTTCTGAATCATATGAAATTGTTCAATGTTGTTGATAAAGTGGAATTAATTGAAAGACAACATTGAACGTTTTCATACAGTTTATGAACCGATTTGAACATGCACCAAAATTTTATAGATCACGTTGAACAAATTAAAACTTAAAAGTTTATGGATGACATTGCACATTAAGCTGCGATTCACGAATAATTTGTAATTGCTGGCCGATTATAGAGACCGTAGATAGAGTGTACGAATTTAATTCTTTCCTGTTAATTCGATTGAAGATAGATTATACAGGTCCAATCAACAAGTCGAGATTAAGAATGCGAAAACAAAATTGAGGAATATTTGTGTATTTCGACATATAGAAAAAGTACACGAAAAGCCTATTTATAGGTTCTAATTAGATAAATTATCTACAAAAATCAAAGGAAATCAAATTAAATATACATGATCAAAATAAAATACGGAAATTCAAAAGAAATGTCCTAAATATCTCTGGAAGATAAATATCTGCGACATGACATGACGAGCTCGAGACGTCCCTCCGCTCCTTCGAGACGTAAAATATCCGATCGTTTTATCGTTAGGCAAAGACCCTTTACTTGGTTAACAGTTAGTCGGACCGCGATAATAAAATAAAACGAAACGGAGGATACATAAACCATTCGACATCGGGGCCAAAAAGACTTATAATATCGTCCCATCATGAACATTACCCGGAAAAGATCCCATTTCAAAACCCCCGTTTCCCATTATATAATAAATACGAGAAACCCTGCAAGCGAAGTCACCTAAGCCCTTATATAATTGCCTTCGCTGCGATGAACGACACGAAGAATCGCTCCCTCGCACACTGACCCTCCACGGCTTTCGATCCATCCAGCAAGAACCCGTCACACTCCATCATCATCAGAAGGAAGGCAAGAGACCAAGGAGAAATCGATCACCATGAGGGCCAGCAACCACCTGATCGGCCTCCTCAACTTCCTGACCTTCCTCCTCTCGATCCCGATCCTCGGCGGCGGGATATGGCTGAGCAGCCGCGCCAACTCGACCGACTGCATGAGGTTCCTGCAGTGGCCCCTCATCGTGATCGGGGTGGCCATCATGGTGATCTCCCTCGCCGGGTTCGCCGGGGCGTGCTACCGCAACACCTTCCTCATGCAGCTCTACCTCTTCTGCATGCTCTTCGTCATCGCCGCCCTCATCGGCTTCATCATCTTCGCCTACGCCGTCACCGACAAGGGGTCGGGCCGGCCCGTCGCCAGCCGCGCCTACCGCGACTACTACCTGCAGGACTACTCCGGGTGGCTAGAGGAGCGCGTGGCCAGCGACTCCTACTGGGGCAAGATCAGCTCCTGCATAAGGGACTCCAAGACGTGCAAGAAGATGGCCGTCACCGTCAACGGCATCCCCGAGACCGAGAGCATGTTTTACCTCCGCAAGCTCAACCCTATCCAGGTAAAAACTAAAACCCTTCTTTTCTCTTTCTCTCTTTTCTTTTAGGTTTTGCCCGGATTTCATCCAGCTCTCTTTCAAAACTTTCCACAGTTCGATTGCACTTCGTCGCTGTACGAGCACGACACCTGCTAACCCATTTCAAAACACGAGCAAAGGAAAAACTTTCGTCCTAATTTACCCGATAAGTACAGTTCATCAATCAAGTTAACTATTCGTAAAACAAGAGAAAGATGCTAATCAATGATGAACATGTGGTTCGTTGTCGAAGTGCGGACGCGACAAAGCAAGGGAGGGGGGCCTCTCCCTCTTTCTTTTTCCCGCAATAATTGTTTAGATATATAATACACGTACACCTGTCCTTTTATATTTCCGCAAGTTGGTAAATGCTCTTATCTAACATTTTCCCGATATTTTATTCAACATTTGGCGCTTCATTTTTTTTTTTTGTTATTTTCTCCTCTTTCTGTTTGTCCGTTGAAGTGTAGGACAAGCTGGACGGTATAGATACCGCTAAGAAACTTTGAGGTTTCTTGTGCGTTACTGCTGGCTCTGCGCACAGCAGTCGGTCAAAGCTGGAAACAGCACCGATTCAATCAATTTTTTGAAAATGGGGGAGACCCTATTATTCAACATCAGGGGTTGTCTTTTTGATGAATAGTTTAAGGATGGTATTTAGTGGGGTCACGGGGGGCGGTGGTACGGCTCGCTGCACCGGGGGAAGTGGAGTGGTTAACGTGGGTCGATCATGATGACGACGACGACGACGATGTCTTCTCCTAGAAATGTGCAGAGCCCCGGTTTGTTGTCTGGCGTTGGATGCGAAAGCAAAATTAAAACCGGCTTTTGAAACGAAAACGTAGTTTGTGTTTTCTCCATTTATCACCAGAGATGAGAAGAACTACGGAGAAAACGAGGAGAATTGTCTAACTCGCGAGGGAAGTTTTCTCCTTGGTTATTAAACCGTCTAATTTTGTCGTTCATTTGCTAAGGGTTTAGCTTTTGATTTTTTTAAAAAATTTTCTCCACATTTTGCTCGTTAGCTGTCTAATATCTGAGGCTGGAACAGGAGAGAACTCTGCATCTCCTGGTCTCTGTCTTTTACCACTTCTACGAATATCCAAAGCAAGCGCGAGAATATCTTGTCATGAAAAACGGTACGGGAATCTCTTTTTGAAAATCTTTTTGGGTGGCTTTTTCTCTCGGGCGAATAGTTCTATCCATTTGCCTTTTTCCATCACGGAACGTGGGTTTCTCGTTTAAGTCGAGAACTTTTACTCCGTCTTTTACGTTTTGTCGCTTACAATAATGTAGCTTTCCTTGAATGTTAACCAAGGCGGGATTTTGGGTACGTCATAAGGGATCCTTACACACCCCCAAAACGCATGTAAAAAACTAAACTTTAGCCAAAATTGACGATTCATTTAGCACCCTGACATGATCTTGCAATCTCTTTTTCCGGGACCACTCGCTCCTAGGCCCTGACATTTCACGTTGGAGGGACGAGCGATTATCCCTTCCTTCGTCTATAAAGTTCGTAGAAATCGTCCGAGATTTGGTCGAGCATCTGCCTCTGCCATATTCTCCTTGTGTCCAGCGTACTGGACGTCACCGTCGTAGTCTCAATTATTGATCACTTTTTGCTTTATTAGGCTAGTGATGTTTAATCATGATTCTGGGTTGTTTCGCTTTATGTCGTTTTCTTTTCCTACACGAGGACGGCCTCTGTAATTGCACGTTTTATGTGTTCAGGAACCCATTTAGTTTCAAGATCTCATGATGTGTCAATTGTACGACTTTGATATTAGCAGAAATGTGGTTCCGGATTGCTCTAATTAACACAGCAATTTTCGGCGGCTTTTGTTGTGGTAGATTGTAGTTTCCACGTTAATTTATGGAAGAATGTGATGAATTTTCTTCCATTTGATTTGGGCAGTCTGGATGCTGCAAACCGCCGACGGACTGTGGCTACACCTATGTGAACGAGACCTACTGGAACGCGGGAGGCGGGCTAGTAGGGACCAACAATGACTGCTCCCTGTGGAGCAACGACCAGGATCAGCTGTGTTACTCGTGCAGCTCTTGCAAAGCCGGAGTGCTTGCCAGCCTCCGCCACAGCTGGAGGAAGGTCTCGATCATCAACATCATCATACTGATACTCCTGCTGATCTCCTACGTGATTGGTTGCGCTGCGTACAGGAACAACAAACGCATCGACAACGACGAGCCCTATGGCGAAGCCCAGATGACCAAGGCACAGCCTAGTAGGCTCCAGTTCTAGCGCTTGTGTCATTTCATCATGTAATTCACTGGTTTGCTTGGTATTGTTTAATAGCTTTAAAGGGTTGGTTGTCCATGATGTGCCGGTGGCAAATCCTCTTTTCCTGATTGCTCTTCAAGTTTTCTTTTTGGAATAGAAGCAAAATGACACTGTCAATGTCATGGAGATGTAGCGGCAGGAAATTGAAGTTGTATGATGGATATGTAGGAGTATATGAGTGTCTAGACTTATTGCTGTGATGACTATGGTTCATGACATATGTATTACAAGGATGATTGGATTTCTGACACGGGCGGTCTTGTGGTAAGCTTGTCACTGAGGTTTCAATTTTGTACTTCGAAATGAGCTAGGAATGAATTAGTTTTCGTCTGAAACTACCCAGGTTTTCCACGAAGAAAAAGTATAAATCATTGGGCGGTCGGCACGTGAAAGAGTGCCAAAGTACTACATCCGTATAACTTTTATCAGCAAGGGAAAGTGCGAGAAATAGGTTCTGAGAAGAAGCTATGGAGCAGAGAGAGACCTTATAACATGGGTAAGCCCATACTGTCTCCGAAGGATGAATCACCGTCCATAGGAAGCTGGTCCAACAGGCACTGATGCACGTGAACAGTTAATGCTGAAGTTTACCTGTACTTATTGAACATTTCCAGCACAAGTGGCGTCGCTTCACGGATGTTTCCATTAAGTTTCTGTTCAGTATGTGATGGCGACGACGCAGATCTTGGTCATGATTATATCTCAAACCCGTCATAAACCCAGTTGTTTTTCTGCGTGCTTTCAGAAAACAACCGGAGGATTTTGTATTTGAAATAATTTAGACATTTTCCTATAAAGTTTTAAGTGAAAGAATACAGGTTTCACACACAACGAATTTTATCTGGACAATGCATGTATGAACCATGCTCCTTCCTCGCATCTGCAGGGCTGAATACATCACCAGTAGACCTAATAACAGGCTAACACACTTGACAGCTTAAGATTCTTGTTCCACAGGAATGGGTCGCCGGTCCGATTTTAGCTGAGGCCTCTCTCTATGAATGTCTTCACTGTTGATTGGAAATCTCATTTCATGCTCCTCGATGCTCTTCGGTGTAGTCGGGTTGGCAATTCTCTGTTTCATCGAACGAACGACAATTATTAGTTTGCTTCATTGTTGGTCAAAAATGAAAACTAGGAAAGATTTCTTTTCCTGGCTGTGAACTAGAAACATGTTAGAAGCAATCCTTCACAAGGATTCCCTGTTCTACCAAGAGAACCAGAGAATGCACATATTACAGTAAAATTCTACGGGTGAGTAACAGTTTCAGGACCTCCATACCTCAGGTAGCAAACAGCGTTCAAGTTCACGTACTTTCTGAATGGTCATTCCAAACCAATCGTCAATCCAGCTAAAACAGTTGCGATGACTTCCTATAAAAAGAGCTCTTTCACCCTACACAGAGAATGGGGAAGGATCAGTTTCGAGGAAATCTAGATTTAAGTACAACTTTTTTTTGGGAAGATGGCGAGCTAATTTACCGAGAGCATAGCTTGTTCAAGTCGGTAACCAAAACCCCAATACGGTGCATCAATAGTCACCAACTTATATGCTGTCATAACTGGATTGCACTTGCTCTGCAGACGTTATCAGAATCCCACAACTATGATCAGAAAAGCATACATGGTACTACATGTAAAGAAACACTGCAAGTCAGCACCCACACAACGCGTTATACACAAGTTCTTCCGTGCTCACATCATTCAACCGGTTACGGACATCACTTTGAGAAAAGAACAGGAGGGGAAAGCAGCTAAGCGCGTGAATATGAGGGAAAACAAGAACAAGCTCCTGAAACACAGGATAAGTCAATAGAGAAGAGACTCATGGGCCGCAAAGAAACGTAGCTCTGCTGGTAGGCCGCAATTGATAAAGTCCGTGGTGTCTTGCATGGTGAATTGCTGGTGTCAGATTTTTATCTTGCCTAAAAAAGGCGATAGAGGCCATTGAATGGAGAGATGCCCTGCATTTTTTTATGGAAGGGTAGCAATGGGAAAATAACAGCAACATAAGTTGTCTGAGCTTTGTTTTCCTAAGTATAAAGGTGGTTTGGGTCTGAAGAACTTATCCCCGTGAAATTCTGTCTCTGTACTAAAAAGACCATTGCATTTACTGCTTCAATCAGGCTCATTATGGATTGATTGCTTAGCTGAATAATAACCTGCTGAAGGGCTCCTCCTTATGGCAAGTTTCAGCAAAGTCAGATAGCACACATGCAAAGAGGAAGTTGCTCGAGTTCAGAAATTTCTTGAAGCCTCACATGAAGCATATTGCTGGTAATGGCGAAAGTATCTCCTGAGTTACTGATGTGATGTAAAAATTCAATCAGCTTTGTGTAGTACCTTACAACCAGATGTGAACTCCTCTGATAGGATGGTATACACTGGTTCTTCTAATGGTTCTTTTGGCTTTGTAGAGGCTTGGAAACTTTCGGGTAAAAGTGGCAGGAAAGTTGTACGGCATAGGTTGGTTTGGTTCAAACAAATGTGTCAAAGTTCAGCTTCATTTCATGACTGATCATGCAAAACAGGCTGTCTACATTTGATAGGGTGAAAATCGGGAGTGCTATTGATGATAACTGTATTTTGTGTAATCAACATATAGAATCCAAGCTGCATCTACTCTTCAGCCGTACCTTCTCAAAGCAGATTTGGGAGCATGCTTTGCTTTTGCTTGGACACCTAGAGCTGCTAGTGACTGGAATTTTGAATTTAATTGGGCACTTCAGAATATGAAAGGGAAGAGTTGGAGGTTGTTCTCATGAGTTTGAAATGCTACTCCTTACCACCTTTGGAAGGAGAGGAATAGGGTGTTGCATGATAAAATCACTCTTAAGTCACAGAGACACTGCCGTTGTTATGCTTTCTGTAAAGGTTGCATTTGAAGGTTTTATCTCTACTGGAAGGAAATTGGTTTCTGATGAGTTTAAACCATTGTGCAAGAACTGGTCCACACATGTTGAGTAGTTTCTGTGGTGAAAGTTGAGTAGTTCTCCAGGAATGGTTGTTTTTCTGCTGGTGCTTGACCAATGTCCTGAAGAGCAAGAATTATACTGATTCTAGTTCATTGTCTTTGGATTTGAGTAGATGAGAGTATTCATTCGTTTATTTTGCAATTGGAACTTTGGGTTTAGTTTCAGGTTCAGATAAGGGGCCCATTGGCCTCTTCTGTGGGGCATTGGGATTAGTTTTTTTCTTTTTTTGGTCAAATTGGGATTAGTTTGACTAGGTGTGAGTTTGTGCCCATTGGTGCTTGGGTTTTGTGGATTGAGATGGGTTGTATAGGGTGTGCCCTTTTTTCTAGTAAAATTTCTTAAATATTAGAAAAAAAGGAGACTCTTGTTTGCTCATATGAGAAGGGAGTGCATATAACCATGCTTCTTTCCAAAATGGATAGCACAAACAAACTGACCACAGAGTTTCCATATGCTCAAATATAAGCTAAAATTGGAGATATAAGTGGTATGAGAATCCAGACCTGCCAACCTTCTGAAAGAGGACCACGTCCAGTTCTGACTGACTTGAATTTCGAGAAGTCCACATCACTTCTTGCAATTGCATAACTCCAATAATCTGTCGTAGCGGAAGCTATATCGATGGTTTCCACCTGCCGGGTTGCTAGTCGTTCTTCACTTAGGCCATGAACCTAGTTTTGCAAGATTTGATATTAGTGCATGCCAGAGAGATTAAGAAGAGCAAGGCATCATTCTACTCCTGAAAAGAAAGTGACATACGAGGAGACTCAAATAGAATGACCCAGACTTGAAGAACTTACATTTTCTGATTGCCCGTTGTCAGCCTTGTGGATGGTGTCAATAGTTAGACTGAACTTTGTAAAGTATGGACACTGCATAATGCAGACAAAAATAAGCCCAATTCACTGCACTATATAGTGCAAGCATCCAGTTCTAGAAATATGTTTTAGAGCAAAAAAGCTACAAACTGCTAGGGCATAACTATTACCTTGAGTACTGAAGGAGATCGCATCCATTTGCAATGAGCACACGAAAAAAGGATTAGTGCTTGTTCAAGAAACAAAATTCAAAGAAAAAACGACATTGCAAGGATATGGCAAACCTGTTTTACATCTTGGGTAAGCATTCCAAGCTTCCTCTTGGATGATTAGAGCATCCGCTGGTGCAAAAGTAGTCAACCAAGCAGGAACTTTGCTGCACAAACAAGCATAAGGGAAGGAAACTGTTACTGTGGCAAAACATGATGAGCTTGAGATGTCGATAAGATCAACAAAATCAAAGAGAGAGAGAGAGACAGACAGACAGACAGAGGGCACCAAGAAGCAAGATAAAGGGCTTAGAAGGAAAAGAAATGCAATTAAGTACTCTTACCTAATTGTAAAATTAGCAAAAAGAAAGAAGTTTTTACACTCTACAACCTTGAACTAAACTATGGTACTTATCCAGGGGCTTCGCTGCACCAGATAAATTCCAAGTAACAAGATGTGGTGAGGATGGATTCTCGGATTACAATAATCATGACAATGCAAAAGACTAAAGACAAAGTGAACAGCCACATTGAAACGTGGAACTTCATAGGTGGTTGTCAACCGTGTAAAGGATTTATATCTAGATACAACAATCACAACCTCTCTCTAACCAATAAACATTTTAGGAACGGATGTTCTTAACCAAACCCGAAAAGAGTAACTGTGACTATTTTAAGAAAGAGGAATAGCAATACCAAACATGGCTACATTGTAATAGAATGTTAAGGTACGACTACCACTGTCAGAAGGCACCCTCAGATCATGTAAACCAAAAGCGAAAATATGGGGACGCTACAATTCTCCAGTTATTCACCATTCTGTCCAAGCAGCAGCAGTCTTAACTAATGGAGCAATCAAATATTCAACAAGAAAACAAAAGCAATGGTAAGGACCAATGCAGCAACTTTTAAACCTATCCTTACCTCTGCAAGCGATAAACTTTAGAAGTGTAATGACCTTTTCCGAATTCGCCGTCTTCAAAAGGTCTACTCTCCAAAATATCCACCCCCTCGGTCTCTGTTCTGCTCTGAAGTTGCATCTTCGTGACCGTATACATCTGAGCTATCTGATACTGCAATCAAGTGACCCATCACAACATACTACATCGGGCAGCCACAAAGCAAGATTAGTATTAAAAGAGCAACAAACTTACTTCTTCCAGTGACATTGGCATGACAATTCGGCTTCATTGCGTAAAGGCAAGAAGTTAAGGAGTAACGCGAAAAAAGGATAGGACTCATATGGCAGTTCGGATATACAACAAGTACCGTACGAATGGGTTGTGATTTCATCAACAAATGGGCACTTTGAAAACTAAAGCACCCCAGGCATTGGGTCAACTGAGGGACTTAAAGGGTACACCCCAACAGGGACATAAGCGATGAAAGTAATAAGACCGAAAGCCTCTTATTTTCCAGTTCTATGGGGGATTCATTCGAACACCCTGCAAGCAATTTCAGCAGTCGGGAAAACTCGAAAGAGAAGAAAGATATCTGCACGAGAACGGTATAAAAATTCAAACTTTATCGGAGAAAAACAGAGAGCAGGATACAATTCCTTGAGCTGCACCATCTTGCAAGGGCCTCCCGAGACTAAAACCCCACTGACCAAGCTCTCCAAATGCAGTTCGTTACCCAGAGAGAGGCCTGTGGTCGCGATGGCTATGGCGATGGAAGCGTACGAAGGTTTCTTGAAGAAGAAGAAGAAGATGAACTTGGGCAATCAGAAGACAGCGAAAAAGGGACGAGATGGCGTGTTGGGAAATCGCAACGCACGTTCAAACTGCGATCCGAGCCAAAGCCCATGGCGCATTCTTGGCTGACCAAACAAGGAAAAGTCAAAGTTGGGAGCTTTGGACGACCTCGCTTTTGACGCCCACCAAGTCCACGCCCTCCCTTCTTCCAGAGAGAAATCTGATTGGACATGTAATTTATATGAAGAGAGAGGGGGACAGAGGGAGGCGACTGGTAGACGCGTGGGCGCGAGACAAAGGGCGAGGCCGGTGCCGACACGGTGTCGTTGCGTTCGATGCGGGATGCGCACAGCCGTTAGTCGGGCTCGGAACGGCCGTGGATTTCCACGAGGTGGAGAACTTAAAACATCACCGTCTTACGAATGTCGTAATGCAGTTGCTTCATTTAGTATACTTGACATGATTAAAGAAATGGAAATATAAAAGGAATAATGTCCTAATATCTCGCGATAGTATATCTATTATTAATCAATTTTTAGATCCTATTTGACGAGCTTAGTTATTATATGAGTTAAGTATGTTTAGTGAGTAAATTATAAAAACATTTAAAATGATAAAACACAAAAAATATGGGTGTAAAATGAGTTTATCTAGATTCAACCCACCTTCGTGACTCTCTCTTTACCCTCAATGAAAAAATAATGGCTTCCTTGAACTATTCCAAGTTTAGAGAAGCCTCGGTGGGCCCGCAAGATGGACTCGACTTCAATCTTATTAAAAATATCAAGATGGCTTTTTTTCCCTAGTTTTTATTTTATTTTATTAATCTTATAAGTTTCGTATGTATTTTTCGTTGGTTGCTCTTGACATTGTTATTTTTATATAATATTCTAATCTCAGTTTTTGTCATTGCAATCCGTGATCAGCATAAATCATATTCTTCAATATCTTGCATTCCATTTAATTAAAATTTCAATTCCTTAGCGTTATTCGTTACTGTAGTTCTAGAAATTCACTACCAAAATACTAGCTTTCTCTTATTCTTCAATACAAAAATTGAAAAGTTTATGCAATGTCGAAAACCAGTAATAACATATACATGTGAAGAGCTTGAAGTGAGTTAACTAGGTGGATACGGATTTTCATGGATTGAATTAGATATGAAAGTATTTTAGTAAATGGGCTGGGTACGAATACATGTACGGATCAAGAATGGGTACTAAATTTATATAGCATATAAATCGGTTAAATTGGGCTGGACCATTTTCGACCAAATGCAACCCGACCCACTAAATTCACAATCCTACACGATACTATACGGCAAGATATATGTTTAATCCACACATTAAAGAGGTGTACAATGGGAACCATCCGAATTGGGAATCGTCCAAATCGGACCGACCGATTCCTAAGGTCGCCGGTTTAATTCCCAGTTCCAGGGTGGGAACCGGACCGCTGGACATGCTCGATGTTGAAAGTCCCTAATTAGCTCAAAGCGCAAATGAGCCCTTCAAGAATAATAGCCCACTCAGAAGAGAAATAAGTTGAGCCTAGAGAGAGTAAAAGCCCACAAAGAAAGGAAAGCTCGTGCCACTGAAAAAGAAAGCCGGCTCTCTCTCTCTCTCTCTCTCACTCTTTGCCTCACGTCTCCAAAACATATTCCCAAGGGAGCTGGTCCGATTCCCGGTTCCAGGGTAGGAACCGGACCGCCGGACAGGCCCGTAATTGAAAGTCCCTAATTAGCTCAAAGCCCAAATGAGCCCAGCAAGAACAATAGCCCACTCAGAAGAGAAATAAGTTGAGCCTAGAGAGAGTAAAAGCCCACAAAAAAAGGAAAGCCCATGCCACTGAAAAAGAAAGCCGGCTCTCTCTCTCTCTCTCTCACTCTTTCCATCTCGTCTCCCAAATGTAAAGCAAAAAGGAGCGTTTGAACATAACATATATAAGCGTTTCGTTCAGGTGGATAAGGATTTTTTGGAGAGCACATGCAATCTACGCAAAAAAAAAAAAAAAACTCTTCTCTCTTCATCAATTCCGTTGGACCACCTGAGAATTGGACTGGACTGGACGGTCCAAAACAAGGTGATCTGATTCTCGGTTCATAGGTAGAACTGGACCGAATCGGGAATCGATTGTCCCTAATTGATACGAGTTTAACGTTAATTTTCTTCAACATCGCTTGTTTAGTGTTTACTGTAACGATTGTCGTTCTCGAGACTTCAATAACGACAAACTGGGCATGATCCGTTGCGGGCTGTGGCTGCCGAATCTGACCTCTCGGGTTATAACGTTTTGGGCTCGTTGTGGGGCGAAAAGCCCTGAATAGGGACATCGGCCCCCGTTGGCCGTTCGATGATGTCCAGCGTTGTTACTTTCCAGTCCTCAAAAGTTAATGGATAAAAGTACAATCAACCTAATCATTCTTTTTCCTTCCATGCCCGGGCCCAAATTCCCATATCGGAATCAATCCAATCTCTATAGTGTGGTATGCAGCCCATCTATTCTTTTAACATCTTTCGGTCAGCATTTTGAGCCGCTTCTAGGAATTGCTCGTGTGGTTGTCTTCAAGAACTTCACGGCTATTCTTTTACATCACACGCAATGTATATTCTTTTTCTTATGGCCAAACGGCACGAGCGCAAAGACCCGACAATCTGAATGCTTATTCAGTTTGATCATTTGAAAGTTATGATGACAGTTTAGTATCTTGTCATGGACACAAGAGGCCGATGTTTGGGACGGAGTTTTAACGATGAAACAAATGATCCGTTCGTTTCTAGGATCTCGAGCATGACGTCCAATGCTACATAGGATAAAAAGAGAACTCGTGACTTAAATCAATAAGTAGAGACATAGCTTTCCAAAAGTGACTGTTTGAATGCTCTTTTTAGGCTTTCGGCCTCCATGAAAATGATCATGTCATTATATTTAGAGTTAGAGCAACTACCCCAGTTGTGATCCAATGTTCATTTGACGACTTCAACGTGCTTCTCTGGTGGCACAACGAGTTAAAACCCATTCAAACACGCACCAAACTTGTGAGGAATTTCGATGTAGATGATGATTGTCGGCCGTCTCGTAAAGAAGTAGACAAGAGTCGGTAATCGAAATTCCTATACCAGGCATGCTATTGAACGTGATGACATGCTGCTGCTTCTGGAGCTTTGACGTTAACAAGAGGGAGGGGGCTTGACCACGTGGGGTTTTGTAGTCTCTTGTGCACTCATGACACCGTGTACGCTAATCCATCCTAGTCACCGGCTAAGAAAATTCCGAGATGAAATTCTTTCAAGTCATTCGATTCCCAATCGTTCATCCTTAGCTGTAGTCCTCCCTGCTACTGTTACAAGAGTTCTTTAGTGGGAAACTGTAAGAGAGAGACATGAGACCCTTTGGCTAAAACCGTGTGGGGTTTTAGAGAAGAAAATGGAACAGTGGAAAATTAGGAAAACAGAAGCTGTGGTGAGATCGAAAGAGAGAGAGAGAGATCTAGAAGAAAATGATGACAACTCGAGGCCATTCATGGAAGGACGCTGTTCATCAAATGGTTTTTATAATCCTTAATCTTTAATTTATGCTGATCTCTGCAGAAAACATTAGTCATCTTTTGTTTCAACTGGGCGTTCAGACCAAATCCCATGTGATTGATGTGGCGTTCCATTCCGGCAGACTTCGCTTTAATTGAGGAACAAACTGAAAAGTCCAAGACAGTCCCCTTTGAATGTCTGGTCATATTAGTCTTCAAAAGCAAGTACATGGTGGAAAATTCCTCCTTCGTTTTTCTTCCTACATACTAGTTTTTTAAGGGAAAAGCTTAGGGTTAGCATCACGCTGTGCCCGATCCACCAGCTTTCGTTTTCGTTGCTTGAATTATATATTATCGTGTTTAAATATATATTTACATGGTATTAGGATAATAACAATCGTAGCTAACGTGGCGAGTCTTATTTTATCGCACGATTGCTCATCGATCCTTATTGTTTTTCTCCCTTCTGAACTTTCTCTTTTTCTTCCATGCCGTGCATCTCGCCCACAGAATTTCAATCTACGATTGTGATTAAAAATGAGCATTAGTTGAATCATTACGTTATTTCAATCACAACATCATTTCCTAAGACAATACTCGTATGATATGCCCGAAAACCCGTCAAACACGTCTCTAACCTTCAATAAAACTCGCCGAACAGATCGGACGGAAGGCTGTTCTTCAGTGACGGTGGTGGCCTTTGCGTGAGGAACGTGTCTTTCCTATGTATGGGCCGGAAGGCGAAGTCGAAGAGCGGTTCTCGCGTTTACATTGCGAATCGGTTCTCTCCATGCATAGAACGTGAAAACGGGTCCTTTGGACGATCCGATTTCACGAGGACAATGGGTAAACGATCGAGTAAAAGTTGACCGGCTCCCCATCGCGGATGGATTCCTTTCAAAAGGAAGGGTCCACACGCTAAGTACCATACGAGGAAAAGAGACGGAGAGAGATGATGGTGTTAGTGGGAGCAAGAGCACAAGCTTAACTACTTCCGCCGCGAAGTTGGAGTTTGGGAAATTTTCTAAGGGGTGGGAGTGGGAAATTTGTTCACTTTGGATTGGAAGTTTCAATGCAGTGGAAAAAGAAAAGATGAAATCGGACCCTTCGCATTTGGATGGACTCGGAACGTTTTTCACCCTTGCATATTTTGTTGGAAGGTGGAGAAGGGAAAAGGTCCTTTCTTGCTATTTGACAGAAAAAAAAAAATCTTTTGTATTGTGGCGAGTCATGCTGACGTGACATAATATGTCCAATCGGGGTTTCGCTATGACTACAATACCTGTACTTTTATATAAAAGGCAAGTATATAGGTGAACTTCAATAAAATTTCTGCCTCCCATGCATTTACCAAATTTGACGAAAATTACTCGTTCTTTCAAAGTGAGTGGAATTATATGCGTATAAAACACATGCCGTATTACACTCGAGTAATGATATTTCAATTTTGAACTAAATTCACGATCATTCATAACTTATATTCAGTGAAATATATACACTTTATCCTTGTGATGAGCACGGATTAGCAACAAAGATTTAACTATTAGGTGTACAGTATTCTCTTAAGATCTTGTAATTTAAATAGTCCTATTATGACATGTAATCTTTTTGTTGTAATGCAATTGATATAAAGTCATGATAACATTACTTTACGACGGTACCCGCAAATCATTTCATCCACAAATCAATTTACTTTCTGTGGATGGAGTTGCTAAAGAGGTTTCTTTCACTACATGTGCGCAACGAGTTACCAGCTCTCCACCAACCTTAGCCCCACCTTCTCCCTTAAACCCTCATAATCTCTCTCTCTCTCTCTCTCTCTCTCTCTCTCTCTCTCTCTCTCTCTCTCTCTCTCTCTCTCTCTCTCTCTCTCTCTCTCTCTGTGCTTACTCATCAAGTGGTACTTTAAGAAGATAACTAATCTTATTTTCTTAATGGACTGAAAGATCGCAGCGATGGAAGGAAGGCATACAACGAACTGATCGATAAGTGCGTTCGAATCGCTCGTAAAATTATTTAAGTATTATGTACTCGACAAAACGTCAAGGGCCATTTGAATGTTGAAAGATCCCAACCCTCTCGCCCATGATTAGATCAGTGTCCAAAGATGAATCAGGTGAGTTTAGTTTTGATTGGAACTGCTGCTATGAAGTCAAACGAAGAGTGTCCAATTTAGCATTTTCCTTTTTCTCGAGTGGTTGGGACATGATGGAGACAGGTGGTGGTTAGTGTGGAGACAATCATGTGTCTCGAACGTGCAAGCAGGCATGGATGGTGCTTGTTCTCATCGGGCGATGTATGACTCTGCTCTGGATCCGTGGGGGCTTAACCTTAACGTTCGTGGGTTTTGACAGTGTCCTGTCTGAAGGAGGATGGAGCGGATTGCTTCTTTCATGCGGGCATGCATGCATGAGACTGTGAATGGTTGGGATGAAGCAGCATTGAAGGGGGAAGCCATTTGCTGTGATTTTGATTGAATTTGGCTTGCAATGCAGTTGTTTACTCCAGTTGGGAGGATCGCAAGGAGACCATTCACGCTGCTGTCTTCCCTAGTGTTGACACAGTCATTCACTATAGTTTTGCAGAGTCCATAGCTAGCGTCTCGAGTGCGCCAATAAAATATCAAACGAGCCTATCATTCATAACATAATCTTGACCGGGCACTTGGACCCTATATGCGAAAAGTTACGATGAACAACATGGAATTCCTTTTATGATAAATATCTGTTAAATATGTTTTGAACTTTATGTACTCGGTTCAGTTTATGACCAGACCCGATATATTTTTTGTGTGACCCGAAAGTGGAGGAAAAATTGAGATTTAGTTCGCGATGCGGAGGGTTGGGCCAATAGGCCCAACTCGTAACAAGCGAACAAATCTTTATGGCGGTCCGCTCGAGCTGGAGCAAGCGAACTAATGTCTCGGGGGGTTCAAGGGCTACGCCCCAGAGAAAATTTTTAGGGAGCATTTTTTATACTGCGGCTAGGTTTTTCCATTGATGTAGAGAATTTTTTGTTTTCAGAGAGTTTGTGAGTTGTGAGCTTTTGTCGTTATTTCGACTTCTGAAAACTATACTCTCTTTGATTATAGTGGAATCTTGTCTTGCCTTGCCCGTGGACGTAGATCACCTTGTGATCGAACCGCGTAAATCTCTGTGCTCTTTATTTGTTTTTCGTGTCTGTTTCCAACAATATCGATTCATTATTTCGAAAAGGCGATTTGTCCCCCGTCGTCTTCGTGATGCAGCAATTCTATATTTGGATGACTTGCAATCTTCACAGATCTCTTCGTTGAAGTGAGCCGCCCCAAGCCAAAAGAATGGAGCTTTATTGACCTTAAGGTACCTTCTTGGCCGGTGTTTGATAGGCCATCTTATCCTGATTCGCAAGGGTCACGATATTGCCCATTACAGCAAGTATTTCCTTTCAATCGAATAAGAAAATTAATTTGATTGCCCATAAGTGATTACGACAAGAATGGAGCATCTAAGTTCATAACATTTTGCACGTTGGATTGCATTTCAATTCAACTATGAACCATTCGATACTTTTCGTCTTTAATGATGCGAGTCTCAATTTAGGCCAATAAATTGACATAACTTAGTCCATACGATTATGAATATACATGATTAAGACTAGTTACAACAGAGGATGACTTGAAGGGATGGAAGACATGTGCCTAAATCTCCAAGAATGCATCCGAGATGGAGCGACTCCAAGAAATACCGCCAAGTGAAGCACTGTTCCAGTGTCAAGTCCATGATGCCAATTTGTCAAGATTGAACGATAGATATTGTCACTTTCTTTCCTCTCCTCTTTTTTCCAATTGGGGTTTCTCTCGTTTTCTCCAAAAATCTTTGTCGTACTTGTCAGTTGTAATCCAAGAAAATTGGGGGAGCGTTGATAAGTTTTAGGAGTGAGAGTGCTTTGGTCATCATCTCTCATTTCCTGTAAGAAATTAGTTCTCGATCGTACCGGTCGTGATGGGCGGGTTCCATTGGAAATTTGCACGAGGACCGAATGAAATGTTGGAAAATGGAAGCAGGAAGTACGAAAAACATGACATGCGGGAAGAAAAGTAAATGGAGATGGTCTGTGCGACAATCGTTGTCCACCGAAGAAATACTTAGGTCTAATCAATCGTACCTGTGACTAAATATAGTAAAGACATTATGACATCATAATTAGACCATATAGGTTCATGCCAATATATAGTATGTGAGCGATCGTCTCGTACATGGAGTCCACATGTTTATATATCTATGTGGTATAAAAAGTTTAGCCATAGCATTGCTGATAAACTAATGAGTAAAATAATGAAAATTTGCCGAGTCAAGTAATTCTTCTATCTTCCGACCAAAAAAAAAGTAATTCTTCTATCTATACGCGAAGCAATCACTTAATGAACTTAATACTAAAATAAATTTGCATCACAAAAAATGTCAAGTCTCGTATAGGTTTCACGAGAGTCTTGTCAAATTCGTCGTTTTGTATTTATCCAATATACATGCTAAGTTCGTCAGATAATTTCTTTCTGCACAAAAAAAGTCATGCGTGATTAGACCTGAAGTCTTCGTCTTTTTTCTTTGGGTTAATATCACGAAAAATTCCAAATTGGTATATCTATGACAATTTTACTCCAAACTAATTTTTTAACAACAAAAACTCCCAAACTAATACACTTGTGACAAATTTACCCTCAGTTTGTTTCGGTTATATTTTACTCTCAAATTGCTTTGTTAAATGACATGCGATAGTTAACTAATGTACTGATTTTATGTTTTACTCTCCATTTGTTACATGTGTACCTATTTGTGATTTTTTATGGTATTAATTTAATTTAACCGAAAGTAACGGAGGGTAAATTTGTCATAAACGTACAAGTTTGGGGTTTTTAGTGGTCAAAATATTAGTTTAAGATATTTATGTCATAGGTATACCGGTTTGAGATTTTTTGTGATCAAAAAAATAATTTGGGGTAAAATTGTTATAGAGTTTGAAGTTTTTTGTGGTATTAACCCTTTTTCTATTTTATGTTTGTTTAGAAGTCCGCGCGGGAATTGGCATCGTGTCATTCTCTATTTTACCACACGCATTTTCCTTACGACCTTTGGCCCACTGGGCCACTTCTTTGCCTCTTTCGGAAAAGCACGCTATTTTCTGGAAAACACCTCGGCTTGGTTTTCAAACCTAGTGAATGTTTCTTCATTTTCTACACAAGCGTCCAAACTCTTCAAGCGGACTTTTGGAAACAATAAAATAAATATAAGAATTTTTATGTGGTGCTCACATTCATCACGGTCAATTGGGTAGTTGTAATTTCATAAATCAATCGATTGTTTAAAATAATAACAATTTTTATGCGTGTCTAAATTTAATACGTAAAAATAGACCCCCGAGGACTTTCGAGTGAAAAGGAATTGGGATATAATGGCAGCAGCCACATGGTTGGATCTAATGACTAATATATTTGTCGTGACCTAAAAAGAAAGTGAAATAGAGGAATTGGTCTACGCTATTGCGCAACTGGAATTGTATGACTGAACATGACGTCGTCTTCGTCATGCGTCCGAAGCCCATCTCCGCTCCTCTATATATGCACACGCTCTCTCATCGACTCAAGAGCTAAACCAACCCCACTTGGGACATCTCTCTATCTCTCTCTCTCTCTCTCTCTCTTCCTCTCAAATCTCTTCCTCTCAAATCTCTCTCGCTCTCTCTCTCTCTCTCTCTCCATCTCTTCCTCTCAAATCTCTCTCTCTTAGTGCTTACTACGTTGTAGTGTCTGTCTGTGTCTGAACCAAACTGATGGCTGTGCAAGATATGGAGGTGTCGGATGCGAGTGCTACGAATGGAAACACCAACACGAGCTCCACGACCACCTCTTCTCTGCAGTCTCTCTCGCCTAGTTCGTCGTCTTCTCCTCCCCCTCCCCCTCCTCCACCACCGACACCGGTCATTATAAGCCCTTGCGCGGCCTGCAAGATCCTGAGGAGAAGGTGCGCTGTCGAGAAATGCGTGCTGGCGCCCTATTTCCCTCCCACCGAGCCCACCAAGTTCACTATTGCTCACCGCGTCTTCGGCGCAAGCAACATCATCAAGCTCTTGCAGGTACGGTACCATAACTTCCTTGATATCGTGGAAGCGACAACATTTTCTTTTCTTTGATTGGATTCGAGTTTGTGTATGCTAGACATCGGAGATCGCATGATAATGTGGAGCTTAGACATCGAGAGGTTTAGATATTCACGCTTTCGTCACATTATCGACCACGAGCTCCTTCGTTTGATTATAATCAAATCGTTTTTTGACGATAAACTCTTACCGATTCCTGTGTGCGGAATTATCTTCACATAAATAGATGACAGGCAATTTAGATATGTAGACTTAGCTTCCGTGAGGCAATCGGAAAGCAAAGAACGTGACCAGTCGATGCACATGTGGGTGGGGACTTGCATCGCTCACAGTGCCTCCTTCAGAATATTGTTTTTCTCGAGTGTCCAACATGTGAAGGGCGCTCGAGCCATTTCTGGTATATCGGGGCGAAATTTCTGCATTGCCCCTTGGTTATCTTATCGGTTGGTCAACCTCCCGACAAAGCCATGACGATGGTGCGCTATTTTCACCGTTTCTTTTACGGGGAAAACGTCCGAGGAAAGTGGGCGAGTTCTGGCTGCTACAGAAGATGGAAATTTGTCGTCCAAAAACTTAACCTCACCTACACGACGCTAGATGGTAGTTAGAGATGCGTGATTCAGGAAGATCCGTGTACCGTTCAATCTGCTGGGGGCCCTACACATTCAACCACATTTGAATAGACTTCGGGAAGATGTACCGAGTAATTATCTATGCATGTGAAAAACAATGGAGTTGAAAAGGCCATGCAATGGCGCTTTTGCGAATTTTCCCGAGCAATTCCGGTATATTGACCGCGTCAAAGATCACTACATGACACTGTATGAATGTCGACTAATGTTTATACGAATTTTGAACATACGTTTATCTCTCAAGTATAATAATCACCAATGGTATTACGTCTTGGGACTCTTCTTTTTTTGTGTGTGTATTTTTCATGTCAAGACTGATCAATCTTGATCTATTATCAGGACCTTCCAGAATCGCAGCGAGCTGATGCGGTGAGTAGCATGGTGTACGAGGCCGGGGCGAGGATCAGAGACCCCATCTACGGTTGCGCAGGCGCGATCTGCCAGCTCCAGACGCAAGTGAGTGAGCTCCAGGCTCAGCTGGCCAAGGCCCAAGCCGAGATACTCACCATGCAGCACCAGCAAACCAACCTGGTGACTTTGCTGTGCATGGAAATGGCTCAGTCGGCATCTCAGCCAGCGCAACAGTTCGTCGACAATCTAATCGTCGCCAGTCCAACCATCTACCAGACCAACAACAACAACACAAGCCCATTCCTGGACGAGGCCAACGTCATGGGGTCCATGTGGGAGCCCCTCTGGACATGATTGGATCCACCCTTATTGAGGGGTTTTTCAACAGTTATAAGATATGGCTAGTCTTTTTAACTCCTACAACTTTGAGAATGTTTCCTATGAAGTTCTCCTAACTCGAGGCTAAAATATAGCTCAAGAAGAGAAGGAGAGGCCAATAAAGCAAATTTGGAGCTATTCCTCAATAGGTATAGTGGTGTACTAAGTGTACTAGAGATATTAGTCTATAGGTAAAGGTATGAACAGAAGAATCGAGAGGGGAGAGGAGGAAGTTAGTTAGGATCATATTGGTCACTTTGTTAAAAGGCTTTGACAAAGCAGATAGGGGTCCTTTTCCTTCTGATATAGATGTATCGCTGTAATATTGGAGAGGGGAAATTCTAATTATTGAATCTTTAGCCACTTTCTGGTGACCTACCACTATGATGATTTCTTAAAGTTAAATTTGATGTATTATCATGGCGAATTCTCTTGTCTAATCACCTTTTGACCATATCATTACTAGCCAGTATAGTCAACACATTTTGCAATCAAGATCCATAGTGCAATCCTTTCTTCTCTCTCTCTCTCTCTCTCTCTCTCTCTCTTGTGTAATTTCATATTCTCTAGCGATTAACACTTGAAAGCATGGAAAGCACATATACGGAATTGAGAAAAGGCACACGAGGACGTCAAATGGATGAACAAACTTATATATCGCACGGTCTTCCAAATTCTATTAATACTTTTCTCACTAGTCATGCTTATCTGGAAATGAACGTAACATATCTTTACGTTATATAAAATATCATTAAATTAAGTAAAACTAAGCACAATTGCTCACGAATCGCGCCCTAGACAACGAATGATTGGATTATCCCAAACGCATAATATATCTCCAAAAACATAGATATTAGCGAAAAATAATGAACTATTATTATATATGTTTAGTTGGTGTTCTGAGGACGAAAGTCTTGTTATCTAGGGGAAAACACAACTGCCGTTTTGTATCGTTGTTGCTATGGTCCGCCTCGGACTGTTGTTTCGTTACTCGATTTTCCCAACACGACGCGTTTTTTACTGTCGCTGTAGCGGGAAAGTTGCTACCTTCCTGGTTGAATTACGGTCGTAAAAAAGAAGAAGTTGAGCAACATTCGCAAGGAGAAAGAAACTGGGTTCCTTTTTCCTCGATGGCGATGGCGATGGCGATGGCGATGGCTATGGCGATGACGAGGGGGACACAGCGTTCTTCCGTCGGAGGCAATCGTCAAAAGGAACCCCACCACCGCACATGATGGTCGCTCGCACATGTCACGTGCAGTGATGAAGTGCTCCCCTCTCAAAAAGCGACGCAACCAAAATGATGGATGATTGCTTCCGATCGGCTGTCTCTCTTAAAACGCGTTTTGGAGGAGCGGGTAAAAACACACAAGGAGGCTCCGATACCGTGTTAGAATGTCCAATGAGAAGTTTTACTCTGATGGGTCGAGGGAGCCTGGTATTTCTAAATCACATCAACACTATGATCGGATAATTTCTTTTAGAACTTTTTGTATAACTTGTTGGGGTTATCGAAACACGTGCACGTCACGTGAGGTGTTCGATTGTTCTTTGGGGGAGAGGTGACAAGTCAAGGGCAAATTGTCCACCGTCGGTAACCAGTTTTATTCCTTCAAGTGAGTGAGAAGAATATCTCAATAATCTCGCACCCAACAACGCCCAACACGCCATTATATGTCTGTGCTTGGAAGGGAACACACTGATTCTCTTTGACCCGCTGTTTGGTACGTCCGAAAGCTCATCCTCATCTATCGAACCCCCTTTTTAAATCTCCCCCAAAAAGTCAACCGTTATCATCCACCGCTCCCACTCTGGACACACAGTACACTATCATTTTCATGTGTTTACTTTAGTCATGAGTTTTCGGTTCTCTTGGTAAGCCTTAGCGGCCTTGCGTCGAACTTGTTGATGCCATGTTCACATGATTCTCAGATGTGCATTGGAAGACTCGAGTTATGTATATTGTATTCTCATACGGAAATATAAGGTCGACGGGTCGTTCGAGAACAGAAGCACATATCTAACGTTCGTTATCGATCTGTGGCACGTTTAGATGAGTTTGCGCGACGTTCTCAACAATATTCCATGTTAGCACATTTTAATGCCTAATCAGTCGCTCTATAAATAACGTGAGTAGAAGAATTAACTGCACTAACATATCTAACTTTATGTCATGGGTGTGACAATAGGGTATTATTGAAATGTCTATTTACGTTGATATTAACATTATTTAAATTATGTTGCTTAATGAGGAGGTCTTCGTTCGGTTTTTCTATAAGGACATCATATCGGGCTTTGGACAAGACAATGGATTGGTTTGCTGGTGAACCACCAGCCACTAAATTATTGCTTTGCCTCTGATAAGGTTAGGTTTATTAGTTGAGTGTATGCCCCGTGCATGCGGTTTCTCCTATTCTCCTCTTGTGGATCCTATGCTAAGACTGAAGTAGTGCGCCCTATCTCTGTTAAGATGGTAAAAAGGATTAATTTGACTTTGCCTTTACTTTATTACAGATGGAATAATTATTCACTATCATCAGTTCGGTCGTGTGACTCTCATATGGTGTGCGACCGTTCATGTGCAATATACATCGACCTCATTCTTGCAAGACCCAGGAAAAATTACCAAAAAAGTCATAATTGTGTCAATTTAGTTCTAAACCTTTTGTCATTGTGCCAATTCAGTCCTAAATCTTTTGCATTTATGTCAATTCAGTCTATCCTGCCAATTTCGGCCTTCTAGTGCTGATGTGGATACCGACTGGCACCGACTGTCCAGCCAACACTAATGGGGCAATTTTTAATAATTTCCTTTTTCTTTTTCTATTTCCTTTTTCTTTTCTTCCTTATTTCCTTTTTTTTCCCATAGTGGCTGGTGAGGCCATGGCCGCCTTCACTCGCGTCGCTAGGGCCTCGCTGACAGCGGGTGAGGGCGGCCATGGCCTCGCCAGCCACAGGCAAGGTTGACTTTGCCCATGGCCAGCAAGGCCGTGGCAAGGCTGGCCTTGCCTAGATCTGGGTGAGGCTGGGCAAGGGTTGCGACCCTCGCTGGCCATTGTGGGGAAAAAAAAGAAAAGAAGGAAGAAAAGGAAAATTAAAAAATAATTAAAAAATTGTCATATTAGCATTGGTCGGATGGCTGGCGTTCACGTCAACGACAGAAAATTGAAAGCATGAACTGAATTGATACAATTATATTGCAATAGATTAAAAAGTTTTTTGGTAATTTTCCCGCAAAACTTACCCTTTCCCATAAGAAAGCAACTTGCTGACGTTATGGTGATCTTGATCGGACTACTGAAGAATGTCCACGCACACTTCTAGTTAGCCCCAGGTTAGGTGGTAAGTACGTTACAGTCTTGCATAAATGTGAAAGCTTCTCATTCATGTTACAATCTTAAAGATCGTGCGATCTCTATGACAATGATTTCCTAAGATTATTTCGAACACGAAACTAAAATCAACGCTTCTTTTCGGGGATTTGATCCCAGCAATCTCAAGCCATGAATTTTTCGCTGATTTCCAATCTGTGTGGCTGTGGCTGCCGCGAAAGCAGTCAAACAACGGCATGTGCAATGCCTCCTGATTGGGAAGTTCATGTGCAGAATATGTTTTGAAGAAGAGGATGCTGTCTATCTATATGTATCCTCTTTTTTTTTTTTTTTGGTAATTCAGGGAACCCCGCACGGCCGACAGTCGGAGGGTAAACCCT
Organism: Syzygium jambos; assembly: GCA_031216235.1. Lineage (NCBI taxonomy): Eukaryota > Viridiplantae > Streptophyta > Magnoliopsida > Myrtales > Myrtaceae > Syzygium > Syzygium jambos. Next base: position 33,901,240 of record CM062221.1, read on the forward strand.
GGGGGTGACACGTGCTAGCCACCACACACGTGCTACCGGTTAAGTCACCCTGCGGCGCCCGGGATTCGAACGCTTAACCTTTTGCGAGAGGAAGAGCGCCCGTTCCAGCGACGCCACCCAGGCGGGTGGTATATATGTATCCTCTTTTAATTGCTGTTGAATCCAAAATTCATTGGCTTTGCTTTATTTGGGAGAGATCAACATTTGTTGAATGAGAGTTGTTGGCCAACGTTATCCACGTAGCTACTGTAGCAACCAAAGACCTGGAATCGTCAAATTACGAGAGAATATGTAACAAACCTTGTCCCTTTGACTTCAACGTTCGTGCTGAATTTTTTCGAGCATCAGTTGGTGATTAGACCGCGGAGGGCAACTCGGTAGTCACTAGGGTCGATAGCAACATTTACCCTGGTGGGGGACTTGGCAGACCTACGGCAGATATCCCTAGGATGACTGCTGATACATTATAAACGTGGCAGTGAGGTGTTACCAGAGAGGAAGGCACGATTCAAAAACAAAAGGCTTTATCAGGGGATGAGATTCAAATCCAACAAAGGAAAGCTCTTGATTTGAATATTCTGTCGAGCCTATGGTCGATCGTGCGAATGGAAGTTACAGATAACAAGAAGTCAATGCAGACCACGTGCCAAGTGGTGGGTAGAACCGTAGAAGGGCGACTGGTTCGCACCCTGGCCTCAGTGGTATTAGTTTGAGAAGCCCTTTAAGCCTTTAGTGCAGGCAGATAGCACACGAGAAAGTGGTATCTGTGCATGAAACGAATTCCAGATTCTTGCAATGTAGGGACATGCTGTGATGGGAACTGAGACACGCTGCTTTTGAAAATGCAGGCTGTGCATGAGAAAGGCAAATCTACTTAGCTTTCTGTCTCGACTCTCGATGCCCCCCCGTGGCTTCACGAGTTAAAAAGGAAGATATGTCTGCATTGTCCACCTGATCTTTTCTCATTTTCATGGTGGATGAGTTAACTGGCAAAGCAGCTGAAACAACAAGAAAAGTACACCGTTTTTGACTTGCTAGGTTTTTGGTGAGTGCCCATTGTCTCATGCAAAAAAGTCTATCTTAACACTCCGTTTGTTTAGTAGAAAATGAATAATTTGAAAAATATTTTCCTAAAAGTGATTACTTATACTATTTACAAAAATGAATGAACAAAATTTTCTTTTATTGCCCACACAAATGTTTATACATAAATTATTGTCGATAATGAACTAAATATGTTAAGCGAGTCAAGCGATCCATTTTAAGAAAATATTTTTCAATTTATTCATTTTCCGCAAAATAAATAGAGCCTAAATGTGTGTATCGATTTTGAGCCTTGTCGCGCCAAATTTATAAGTCAGTTAAGATGTGAGTCAACTATAAATCTGTTGGGATGGAATAAGATGAGAGCATCGAGTTATGTTATGCGAGCATTTGATGTACTTAGGTCGAACTTTTGACCTTGATGTTATCGAATAAAAGACTAGGATAAACATATCACGTAAAATTTAGTAAGCTGTTCGTTCTAAATATTCAAATTATTATACAACTACTCAAATTTAATCTCACACATTTTTACCTTGGCACTCAAAACTCAAGCTCAAAACGCATCAAATCAGATCCGGCGCATTCCAAAGTTGATCGCAGCCGGTAACAATCATGCATGTGTCACGGCCCAGAGAAATGGATCGTTCACGAGGTTAGATCGATCGGCCCGTGACACATGCACTTCGATTTTCATATTGCGAAAGTCTCTAGCATCAATGAGCGATCACACTTAAAATATTAGCGAGTATGAAACGGCAAGTCGTTATTTTGGACTCCAGAACGATCGACTTTTCGTCTTTGCCCACAGACTTCGATGTTGCCTAGCTAAAGTTTACCTAGCTAGTGCTTCAGCTTAACTACCTAGGAATCCTGCTTTAAACGGGTAAAAAATTGAATATTACAATACCCATAAGAAATATCTAGTCATCTTCTTTCATCACATCCCTTGATGACCACGACATGTATGCACTTATTTAGTTACTTACGAAAGAAAATACTTTGCGACATAGCGGTTACTTAATACACAATTCCAACCCGAAGAAGGCCGTCTTCGAAAGGAAAAGTTTCAGCTCGTGGAGGAGCAAAGTATTGTCGAGATGTACGTGTGAGGGTGTTGGGCGAAACAAGTACCACACATCGAAGTGATCCATGATTAAGGAGGAAAGTTTCTACTTGTATGGTGTAGACGTGTGATACGATTTCAGCAAAGACGAATGCTTGTTTTTTTACAAATGCTGTTATCGGCCAGTGTCGTCCTCCCTATCGTGATTGAAGGATTGTTATTGTCAACGAATTCTCGGGGTATTTTCAAAGTGAAAATGCAGTTAATATTAAAAAGATCTAAAGTTGGCTATCGATGTGGAAAGAGAGGGACTGCCACACTATTAAAAAAACGCAAAACCAGTATGCATCACCATCATTCTTATCATTAACTATTACCACCGAGTGTGCCGCCTAGGATTGTACACTGCTACGATTGGACTCTCCTCGTCATAATAAAACCAGAAAGGTGGGGCTCCGTTTATTTCGTGAATTTATTTTTTCTCAATTTTCGACATTTGAATCGCTTAGATAAATAAGTCAACGAAAAATATTTTTTATCAAAACTTAAATTCGAGAAGATAAATTCCTCTTTAAAAAATCAAAAATTATTTTCCAAAATATAATAAGGCATCGATGCTTGGACGAGAAAATCTACGCTTGGGCACAAGATCCCAATGCTCATTCTCAAGCTCTAGGTAATGGGGCTAAATCCCTAGCGCACGGGCTTGGGCCATCTAGGGCACACCCAAGACCCTGGCCTCTATGCCCAGGTCCATCGAGGTAGGGTTTGGGACACTGGTGCTTGTGCCCAAGATGCCAGGCTCAGTAATATAGAGGCCCGGCCTCATACCCCATCGTCCACGCGTGAGTCCTCGATTTTTGAGCCTGTGCTTGAGCCCCCTACGCTTGCGCCTCGGTCCATTGATTTCGGGCTTGGGGCCGGGCGTCGGTGACTAGGGCCTAATCTCAATGGACTCAGGCTCGACCTTGATGGACCAGAGTCTGAGCGCAGGGGATTGGGTCTCAAGCGCCGGGTTTGGGGCCCGACCTCAATTGATCCAAGCCTGGGTGCCGTGGTTCGGATCCCAAGCACTGGGTCCTACCGAAGCCCGGGCGCTAGGGAGCCGAGCATGGGCATCGAGTTCTCGGGCTTGGTTTCAGGGGATCCAAGACTAGTGCCCGGGAGTGGGGGATCCGAGCTTGAGACCCCAGTGCCCTTACTGGGTTCCTTGGCTAGCCATGTGCAAACCACTAGTGTCCGAATAGTATATGTCTATTTCCTTATCAAACGACAGAAAATATTTTCCAGCTCATTTTCAAGTCTCAGCAAAACATCGGAAAAATATTGTCATTTTTTTGAAAAATGACTTCCTGGAAAACATTTTTCAAAATTGTCACATTTTTCGCGGAATAAACAGAATTGTTATTCATTTGTATTTAAGAAATAGTGTTCACTTTAGCATAATAACGTAATTTAAGGCGTTCCCCCTATTAGTTGGTAGACAAATTCTGTTTTTATCGTTTATATGCATTTTAGGGATGGTATAATTTTACGACAAATCATATTTTACGTTATGTTGTTTCGTACTGTAACAATTTAGTTCTCTGCGTACCTTTTACAGCTGACATTACGTTAAAACAATCTCGTAATTTTTTTTATGAAATTGTTCCGTGCTCCATTTTAATTATATCGTCGTATGACAATCCGCACAATGTGCGGGGAAATATCTAATTCTATCTTATTATGGTGAATTTGGAACACTAGTATATGTTGAATGGCCGACCAGCGAGATACCGCGTAACTTCGTATGCTAAAATTTCCATACCTAAACATCATCCATCCACGCGTGCCATATGGACGGGAACCATGTATTACGGACCAAGAAAAGCCGCCATGGCAAAGCTAAAAAGATTCTATTTTTCCTTTTCGTATCTTTCATCGCAATCTCGATGTAGAAAAAATGATGCAGCTCCATTTATATGTACAGTTGATGTAATCTTTTTTTATTTTTTTCCTTCTTTCATCGCCGGCCCCTGGCGAGGGTGGTCCACGCCTAAGGCCGCCAGCCATGGATGAGACCTGGCAGTGGCCTGGTTGGAGGTGGTCGATGGAGAGAAAAAGGGAAAAAGGAAAAAAGAGAAGAAAAAAAGAGAAAATGAAAATAAAAAGAAAAAAAGTAAAGAAGGAAAACGGAAGAGAAGAGAAAAAATTTGAAAAAGATATTATTAAAAATTGTTCGCGTCAGTCTTGCTCATACCACGTATGACGGCTGGCATCCACATCAGCGAATTCTGGCAAAAATGGGCCAGATGGACTCAATTAGCAAAATATGAAAATGTTTATGACTCAATTAACAAAAGTGCAATAAATTTAGAATTTTTTCTAATAATTTTCTAAATAGTTGATATTCTACTTGTCTAGCTCTCTCGTTCGAAAAAGGAATTCTCGATTTTTATGCCCTTATGAATACATGTCAAATCATCTTGTCTATGCATACCGTTCGCGATTGACCGATATTTCCTCTAAAATCACTTTGAGCCGGAGATATCCGAACTTGAATATAGGATGCATGACGTGCGAATTGAACATTTATTCGCTCGATTCGTCGGTTAATAATGAATTTACTTGGGAAAAAAAGGGGGAAAAAAAGAAAGGAAAGGAACCAACCGTGATTGGCATCCTTATTTTTGTACTTCTTTCGGCACAGCCATGTTGCATGTGTTTAGACTTTTCTATGCTTTTGGTCCGTGCGCATCTAGAAAGCACCCCCCCGCATTTCAACCGAGTCAGCTCGGGGGAAGAGACGAACTTTAGTGGGTTAGAAATTTGCTCCATTTTCTCCAATTTCCTGACCGTCCATCCTCAATTTTTTTTCACATGGGAAAATTCGCGTTTCTCCTCTGACGAACCCACGACTTCTCTACACGATAAGATCACCCAAGTTGGGTGCGATTTCTTGTCGGATCGAGCCGACTCATTCCGCCATCGCAGATCTCAATCGCACGCCTTCCTCGTCAACCCGTTGTGATCATTGCTAACTGAGATTAAGCAGGCTAAGGCGGAACTGAAGTCGTTAATTGGGACAAAAATACGTTCCTCAAAATTCCACGCGCAGCTACCTAACATGACGGTATAAGAATAGTCAAGGGCGGTCAATAACAAGCCCTAGGCAGAAAATTTAGCTCGGCCTAGAACCGTTAGAGAGAAAAGACACTCGGACACGAAATTGAACTCGAACCACTTCGATTGAACTTGACCATATTATGAGAAAAATAGGTAACTTTCTTCGTGAAGTGAAAGATGGGAAAGCATGCCGAGACGTGATTTTCTCCAAGGTCAAAAGCACGGGAGGAAGGTTCCTCGCGACGGGCTGGAGTTTCCTGCATGCCGTCGCCATTTTCCTTGGTACCGTCGCGGTTATTTTCGACTTTTTTAGCGAACGATCCTTGGAGTTAGCGGCGGATGTGCAAGTGCCGGGCAACTTCCCGTTTTTTTTTATCCGGTTGGAAAAGTCGGGGGGCAACGTGCGATCATGCGGTAGATTCCGTGTTCGAATGGAACGAGAATGTTTAGTAACTATCTAATCGAGACTGAAGAGAGGAGGAGGGCTTTGTCGTTGTCGACTTTGGGGGGGATTGCACATGGGAGCAGGCTTGAATTTGCCTAATAGATCCAAGGCAAAGTAGTTCTTACTGGGATGGTAGCGAAGAGCAGGATTTTTGCATGTGCATGACTAATGTCCCGTTTTTGTCACGACAGCCACCAGTTGGGTCGTCCTCCTGGCCATTCCAATCGACACACATCATCTTGAATTTGATGTCCCCATGTTAATCCAATGAAAGTTACCGGTTTTTTCCGGTCGACATCTTTTTCCCGAAAGAAAAATCCGAAATGACAACGTAAGAGTCTAATGCGTTTGAGATTGACAAATTAAGTGCATAAACATCGATCACTTTTTGTTTTGCCAGTGATTACCATGTCTCTAGTAATGAAATGAAATGAAATGGGTCATCTATAAATATGAATTTTGGGATAACGGGGCATTCAAGATTTGCTTGTTGCTGTAAACATGGGGATCAAACATAATCAGAGCTGTACACGTTTTTAATCAGTGGTCGGAGAGCTGTAGAGATTTTATTTTAGCCAATTGAGGAATATATTCTTTTTTTGAAAGAAGGGTAATCGACGAAGTTGATGTCTCAATCTCCTGAACCCTTTTTCTTTTTGTCGGTAAAAATAGTCTTAGTGCCTTTTTATGTGCCTTGAGATTTGGGAATAATGTGAATTTTTTGGATATTTGGATATCTGATTAATGGGCCCTTGCTGGCCCAGTGGATTTGGATGCTTTTAGCAGCAGAACCCGTTCAACGGTCATCGTTTAAGCCCCAAAATAGTTGATTAAAAACAGAGGCCCGAAATAGAATTAAAAAGGAAAGAGAAAATTTGGGTATTGATATAATAAAGTTAATACCATAAAAAACTTCAAACTGGTACACCCGTAATAAATTTATCCAAAACTAATTTTTTGACTACAAAAAACCTCAAATCGGTACACCTGCGACAATTTTACCCTCCATTAGTTTCCGTTAAATTTTACCTTTAAATTTCTGAGTTGAATGACAAGTGGCAGTTGACGGATACACCGATTTGGGGTTTTAAGGATTTATCAGATTGTGATTTTTTGTGGTATTAATTCAATTTAATGGAGGGTAAATTTGTCACAAGTATACCGGTTTTGGATTTTTGATGGTAAAAAAATTAGTTTGGCGTAAAATTATTTCAAGTGTACCGATTTGGGGTTTTTTATGGTAAAAAAATTAGTTTTGGGTAAATTTGTCACAAGTGTATCAGTTTAGAATTTTTTGTGATATTAACTCTTGATAATAATGGACCGAAAACAAATTTCACTAAGAGTGGATTTGGTAACCATTATGTTCCCGAAAACAATTTATGCTCAAAGTGATTTTTTTTATTGCATTCCTCGAAACAATTTCTAAGCATTTGAAGGTGTTTGGTAATTGCAAAAAATTTCTATTCCTGAAATAGAAAAAGAACATAAATGCGTTTGTTAACTGCACAAAATTTCTTTTTATTAACAATATTTTGAATTTTTTAATATTTCTTTCTTTTTTTTTTCCTTTTTTTTCTTGTTCCCCTTCCTTGGCCCAAGGCTAGGTTGCCGGCGCCGGCGATTGGTCACATGCTAGGGTCGGCGAGGGCTGGATCCTTGTCGCCGCCCTCACCAGATTCGGCGAGGGCGGCTTGGGCGAGGACCACCCTCGCCGACCCTAGCCTTTGGCCGTTTGTCGGTGGCCGACGACTGGCCACACGCCAGGAAAAATGAAGAAGACCAACCAAGAAGAAGAAGTAGGAAAAAAAATTCATTCTGATTCTTGTTCCTTGTTGATTCTTGATTCTATTTCAAAACTGATTCTGGGAATAAATTTATGCCCAGTAACAAAAAATTTATCAAACAAATTTCTGTTCTTTTTTTGTTCTAGGGAACAAAAGAATAGAATTGGATACTGTTTGGCAGATTACCAAACAACCCCTAAATATTATTAGTAGGGGGAAACCATCTAAACCAAGCAACATTATCCTTAGTTATTGAATCGAATGCTAATCATGCACAATATAATCTAGAGAGATGTGTGACCAAATCAAATAACTTCATAAAAAGAGCGTTTAGTGTTTACCATGTTGAACTATCTTTCTCGAAGTTGTTTGATGGTCAAATTCAAGTTACCGGATCGTGATATTGCCCTATTCGTATTTGTTTTCGCCCCCGCGCATCTTGGCTCGTACATATTCAACCCACGTTTCACCATATTAATGAGAAAATAATAATAAATAATCCTTCCTTTGGAGTCTTAATTTTTGCTATTCTTTGTATCGTAATATTATCGAGGAAATGAGATGAGAAAGGGGATGAGCATTCAACTCTCGCTCCTTTCATTGTACTCGAAGATCTTGTGTTTGCCTATGGTGAACATCCGTCATTTAGATTAGACAAAAGAAGAATGTAAAACCATTTTCATATTGAATGATTTATCAATCATTCCATTATTTTAAATTGGATAACCAAGAGTCATCATGTGCTCTATTGTCATCGGCAAATTTGATTTTTTATTGCCGAATTTAATCTTGCTCAGATTCATCATTTTGTTCATACTTTTCCAAAAAAAATGCACATAATGTGTAGAGTCTTCACGCGGTCCTCTATCTCCGTCCTTAAGTAATTGTTCATATGTAGACACTCTCAATGCCAATTGTAATAAATTGGCAAAATTTTGACATTCGAATTTTTCTCTAAAATTGAATTTCAGTCCACCAAAAGTCAAATTTGTGAATTCTTTCTTCGTGAGCGAAGTAAGGCATCTATTCCCAACCCTCTTAATTCAAGCAACAAACCAATCGATTGATTCATTATCATATCGATACATTCTAGCTAAATTAGCAATCGATACTTTAGGTATCATTCGATAAAATTAAAAATGGAATTGTCTTTTCATCTCAGCCCAAGTATGTATTGAAATATAAGATAAATCCGTATGCCAAGTAAAGACAATGTTTGATAAATCAACCAATGTGTTTGACAGTCGACTGGTCATTTTCACCAAGGGATAAGAAAACTAAAAGTGCTATTACTTCGTATGGCATTTACTCAAGTGCTACAACTTTTTTTTCGTTCACTTGAGTGCACCAAATTTGAAAAATTGATTACTTGAGTGCTATTGGCGATTTGCCTCGCTAGAAAATCCAACGTGGACGCAAATTGTCCTACGTGGCTTCGCCGGAGTTGATGTGGATAATTTTTTTTGAATTTTTTGAATTTTTATTTTTTTTCAATGCAAGCTAGGGTCACCGGCGACCCTTGTCGGCTACGAAGGCCTTGCCCTGATTGGGCAAGGGCCGCCTTGCCCTCGGCCACAAAGGTTGTCGCTAGATTTGGGCGGCCACGGGCAAGGCAGTCTTGCCAGATCTGGCGAGAGCCTTCGAGGCCGCGGGCGAGGCAGCCTCACCATATTTGGCGAGAGCCTTCGTCCTCGCTCGCTGCCGGCTAGGCCGCAATGGCCTTGCCAAGGGCCTTCGCGGCTGCGAGCGAGGTAGCCTTGCCAGATCTAGCAAGGGCCTTTGCTGCCGCACCCGTGGCCGGCGAGGTCGCAATGGCCTCGTCAAGTAGGGGTGATCGATTCCCAGTCAAGTCCGGTTCTTGAGTGAAACCGAGAATCAAACTGGTAAGACCGGTTCTCAATTTTCAGGACCAAGAACCGGACCGAACCAATCCTCACTCGTGGCCAATGAGGTCATAATGGTCTCGCCAAGTAGGGGTGATCAATTCCCAGTCTAGTTTGGTTCTTGAGTGAAACCAGGAACCGGACCGGTAAGACCGGTTCCTAATTTTCAGGACCAAGATTCGGACCGGACCAATGGTCCCGTTCGGTTCCAAGCAGTCTAATGAAACCTTTTGCTATTTACCAACAAAAGAACTAAAAGTGACATCCTTTGTCGTGGCCAATTTGCTGCAAAAAGAATACAACACATTAGAAGGGCTTGGCTTGGATTTTATTGACAACTCTTCTTACGAACTTTGCATAGCTATTCGATGTAGGACTCTCGGCATTCGCATGGATACACAACAACAGAGACAAGCCAAGAGTTCCATATCGAAGGCGTACACATGAAAGACTAGACATACAATAGAGAAAAGCCATACACATTGCACACAAAGAGTCCTACATTGAATGGGAACCAAGAGACCATAAGAGGGATTGTGCATAAAACCCAAGCTTTGCACGATAATTAGAGATCAAATGTTTAAGTTTGGACTTTTTATAGAAATAAAATTAAAATTTTGAATAGTATCAATCCGGTCCAGTTGGGTTTCCCCTAGAACCTAGAATCGGACGAAAAACCACTGGTTTCAAAAAGTTGGAACCAGGAATCGGACCGGCATCCCTTAGAACAGCCCAGAACCAGCCGGTTCAGTCTGATTTCAGACGGTTTTCCATTCTTTTGCACACCCCTATTGTTAAAGGCTTTTGCAGCCACGGGCGAGGCAGTCTGGACAGATCTGGTGAGAGACTTCGCTGCCTCGCCCGCAGTTGGCGAGGCCACAATGGCCTCACCAAGGGCCTTCGCAGCCATTCCAGCCGATGGCGAGGCGGCCCTCGACCAGTTTGGCCGAGGCAAGGCCTCCGGCGAGGGTCACCAGCAACCCTTGCCAGCCTTGAAAAAAAAATGGAAAGAAAGGAAAATAAAAATAAAAACGATAAAGATAAATAAAAAGAAAAATTCAAAAAAAATAAAACATTAAAAAAATCCATGTTGGATGGAAAATTAATTAAAAAATCTACATAGGATAATTTGCCGGAAATGGCATTCAAATGACCAATTTTACTCCGATGTGGTACTTAAGTGAGCCAAAAAAAGTTATGGCACTCAAGTGAGCACTGTACGAAAGTTATGATACTTCTAGTGTTCTTATCCCTCTTCACTAATGAAAAGAATTTCAAATTTTATTGGGTAAGGTATAGTGTCAACCCAATCAAGATGTGGCTTCCTATACATTGACTAGACCACTTCTCTATCGGTACCTAATTGTTCCAATACGAGTTCAGCCACTTGATCATGATTCACAAGTTGACACATTTCCCACTCTCTAGGTTCAAGGTAGATAGGTCGATAGACTTGACCTTCCTACCCCCTAGGTTCAGGGTAGAAGTGCTTTTTAGGCCTTTGTAAAATCCTCATTGATAGTGGGATCACTTAGCCTAAATTACTTCTGCTATTTAATTGATTAAGAGTTTGAGGAACATACTCGAAAGCCATAGTATTAGGCAAATTACTTCCATCGACAAGTATCGTCCCACTGATCTTTGCAGAATCCTAGAAAGTGGAGGATTGGTAGGATTCGCCTGTAATCTAAAATGAATGGATTGACGTTCCTAGCATGTGCATGACTTCATCGAAGGTGTTGATGATCATGGGCTTGATCACGTTGGTGAGGTACATCATCACGTGGTTTGTTGTTTTCTTCTAGTATTTGTTAAGAGTCCTCCTCATGGTGGCGAACATCACAGGATTTGGCCTCACGTGGCTTTTCTGTTTATCGGTGAGTTGTTTTGGGATGTCGATATCTTCAATTTGTTTGTTGTGACCTAAATTTCTCAAGCTAATGGATTATTAAGACTAAACTTAACTCGGACCCTCCCAAGCCCTACAAATTCGCGACTTAGGGTTTAAGTTTTCAACGTGCAAAAGTTTTTATGCTTGGATTCCCCATTGATCTATTTGTGGTAGGTCGATTAGAAACCTAAATAAAATACAGGAAGATATGTTTTATTTCTACGAATCAGAGATTCTAAACTCGGGGACTTGATTACGCTAAATTTAGTCTAACGTCCTTTCAGTACATTTTCTTTTCAAAAAATGTCTATGCAGGCAATCCGAATCCATTTTATTACTTAATCACTAACATGTGAGGTGTTCATGTGAGTGCGCAAACCATCAATTTAACACCCAAGAAAACAGTAAATAGATTGCAAAATTGGGAGAATGATGTACCTTAAAGCAATGCAAGCGTCTGTATTGTTAGTAGAAAATCACATAGACAATTCTAATATGATTTCTAATTAACAAAGCAAGGCACTCAAGATGTTCTTTAGGGTTTGCGCTTTATTAAAATGCAAACTAACTTATATGCAATGACGTGCAAAAAATGATATGCGATTAATGCAACCTAGCATGTGAACTATATGTCATGCGACGACGTGACCTAATTCTAATGACGGACAAATGATTTATTTTTGGTATTTTTCCAATGAAATTCGAAATTAAAAAAAAGTCTAAATTAACATGCAATCTATCTTAATCTGTCCTAAAGTGACTCATTTTTTTGCGATTTTCATGGAAATTCAAAATCTAAATATCCTAAATAATCCACAAAGATTAAAACAATTTCTAATTTAAACTAGGAAATATGCTACTTTAAATCCCAATTTAAATTAAATAATTATCTTACTCTCTTGGATATATTTAGGATTCTTTAAGCATGCAAACTTTTAATTTAAATTCTAACTAACATATTTTTGGATTTTATTTATTTAAAAAAAGAAAGCAATCAAATAAAGATAACAACCGCACTCAAACAATCCACGCAATCCGCAAGATTCTTCTTATCAAATTTGGATTAGTAAAAGAAATCAAAATAACGGTCATATCTATAGGGTTATAGATATTGACGGAAAGTTGATTGTTCGAATTTGGAAAGAGAATAAAATCTATTATCGTATCCAAATAATTATGGATAAGATAACGATTTTCCGTATCGCCGCGTATCGTACCTTAGGGATAAGGTCGGATAGTCGTCCAGATACGTTATCAAATTAGAAAAAATTCCTAATTTAGGGTATTTTAGAATATTGCGGATATCGCAAATAGTATCCTAAGGTATCTAATTAATCACGCAATATTCATGGAATATTCAAAATATTCAAACACCCAAAAAATTAGGAAATTAGATATTCTAAGAATATGGATGAGAATCTTACCTAATTTCACGGGTAACTTCCAAGTTTGAATCGTCTCGGGATATCGGGATCGCGGACCAGGATGGCCAACAACGGGCAGCCAACGACGGCGCAGAGGTGGCGGTGATGGAGGCTCACCGTGGGACAGTGACGGGGTGGCTGGTGGCGATGACGGCAACAATGATATTGCTCGCAGCTTGTCAGGAATTTTGGCCCGTCATCCTACAAAACATAATCACGAGCGGGACGATGGACTGACTCACGACCACAGGGTCGGCCATGAGGGTGACGCAACAGCAGGGGCATGACTCGACAGTGGGTTCTCGATCAACTCGGGAGCAGCGGATGTGTCGTCGCCGGTGTAGATGGAAGTTATTAGACCCGTTGAAAAAAACTCGTTGTCACTACGTAGCACCGAATAACTAGAAAACTTCAACCCTTCAGCTTTTTGACCGAATCTGGCTGGTCTTGTGACGGTCTTCTTCTGATTATCAAACTTTGACTACTTAAGCCCACACAATTAAATTTTCCACTTGTCTGTCCCCAATGCCTCCGTGTGTATCAAACAGAAAGCCTGCAACAAAAATTCAAGTGAATCGCCTAAAGAAAAACTGGTCTTGCTGGAGTCCACCGCGGGGAAGACAGCTCGGTGGCAAAATCGGTCTAGTTGTGCAGGGACGTCAGGCTGATTGCTAAAAGCTGTGGTCCTCGCGTTGGCAAGAGAAGAAAAACAATGATGCCGCGGGCGCTGAACTCCGAGCAGCAAACGACACTCGACGGCTTTGTCGTCAGAGGGCTGGTTCAGCGTCGTTGTCGGCAGTGCGGCCACAGGTCTGGCCGCGAAAGGATGGAGGCTTGGCCGTGGAGGATCAAGCCAAGCTCCCTCTCTCTCTTTTCGCTCTAACTCTCTTGTACTCTCAGAAATTACGTTCTGAAAATTATCAGAGCCCCCTGATTAAAGAGTATAATCACGTATTTATATGGCAATATTAGGTTAATTGGCCAGGCTTTCAAGACCTAATAGGCTTTGGTTTAGGCTTCATCCTTTAATTTTCATTTAATTCCAAATGGGCTGAATTAATTTGGGCTTTTCTTTAATTAAGCTTAATGGGTTGATTTAAGCTCAAATTAAGATAATCAAGGACTTTTGGACTCATGATCTTCGGCCCCTATCCCCTAGGTGAGCCGAATTCCGTTTGGTGCTCGAGCTCGATTTATGCAATGGATTTTCAGCTTACTCATCGTCGCCAGTCCAATGTGGAATGCAATTAAACTATATGATCCTAAAATAATGCTATGTGATTTTGATATTTTTGTTTAGGAGTTAAAATTTAATCCCTAATTTTCTATGCAATTAATCACTAAATGATATGCCAAAATTTAGGTGTCAACATTGTTCTTTTGCTACCACCGACTGTGCAGTCAATGACTCAGAATATCCCACTTTGTTATTACCAAGTTGTGGTGAAGAGTTGTTATCGCTAGCCTTGTCAGGATCAAGTTGATTCCTTGTACGCATTATCGTATTTCCTTGAATCAGTCACACTGGTCTTATCGGGTGTGCCAAAAAGATGTTTCGCCGGAATTTCTCTCACTAAGAAATACATTTTTTCGAAAGTTGTTATTCGATTTATTAAATAAGACAGGTTCTGCGCCAACTTCGGATATGAAATATCAAAATTGAAACCATCAGCCCTGGCCCAACAATATTCCACACGTGTGGCTCAATATTTCAAAGTTCAATATTTAGAAATTTGATAAGAAACACTGTTAGTGAAAAAAAATGTTTCTACTGTGCAAGATTCACGTCTTGACATGTGTATACTTAACTAAAACTTACTATGAAGATGCACACTCACTGTGATCATTATTCTGTTCGGGAGAAAAATAGTTCTTAGATAATATTAACGTTATAAAAGTCTTAATATTTGTAAGTTTTTTCTATTTTTAAATGTTTATTTCAAAAGCTACAACATAAAAAAAATAATAAATGGGAGAAAAGGCACTTGAGGTAGTTGAATATTTCAATTTCTTCAATTTGGTCTCTAATTTTTTTTCATCCAATTAAGTTCATAAGCTATAATTGTCCGTTAACACGGTCATTCTATCAAAATTATGGATGAAATTGCTGATGTAAAACTAAAAAAACTAAAAGTAATAGATAATATAGAACCCTGAGATTGGATCCACATGACCAAAGCGATCCATTCTTCTCCTTTATTAAAAGGGTTAATACCATGAAAAACTCCAAATTTGTACATTTGCGACAAATACTCCAAACCGGTACACCTGTGACAAATTTAACCCAAACTATTTTTTTGACCACAAAAAACCCCAAACTGGTACATTTATGACAAATTTACCCTCTGTTAAATTGTATTAATATCACGAAAAATCACAAATTAGTAAACATATGACAAACAAAGGGGTAATGTTGAGAAAAATGCCTAATTAGTTTTGAGGAATGATAAAACTTTCTGTTACTGACCAGAATTACACTTAAGTTATTTAATGCAGGTAAATACTGAGTCATCAGACTTAGTCGATGAAAGGACTTTGTCATCAGACTCAAAATTACTCGTTAGATTTAATGTGTGTTATTTTTAGCAAGTTTATGCAGGATAATCAAATTGATATCTTGGGATATTCTAATTGGCAATCACAAGATAGTTCCTTAAACACGAAGAACTACACTTATGGAAACCTTGATTTGATTGTATGGGCAATCAAATCACTCGGAGATAATGGTTCTTTTTCTAACGGCTATGCATCCTATTTTGGGAAGAATCTCCAACGGGTTGATTTGGAGATCAATCCTCTAAAGACTGTCCAACAGATCGATTGGAAGTAGAGGAGTATAAAAAGAGTGTAAACATCGTACAAGAAATAAGAACCAGAATCAAGAATTCCAAAGTCTAAATAAAGCTTCGATCTTATACACTTGTGATTACTGTATTCTATGTGTGACTTTAGAAAGAAAATTACTCGAGTGAAGAGTATATGTGATAGTGCAGTCTATCATCTGTGAAGCACTGCTCTTGTAATATTCTGATGATTTAATAGTGAAACACAGCCAATAGGTTGCCAGCATGGAGAGTGGACGTAGGCTTGTTAAAGTCGAATCACTATAAAGATCTGTGTGCAGTATTCTCTATTCATAAACTTTCATTTATTATTGCTAACATTATACTGCATACATATCTATCAAATAAGTTCTTCGTAACATCATCTTAGTCATCAGACGCAATCATCTGACAATAACTTACATGCAAATTTGTAATTAGCATCAATCTGATATTATACATACAAGTTGTTGACGTCGACTATATTCATTCCGCATGTTTAAATCATCCAATTTGGTCAAATCACCTATTCACCCCCTCTAGGTGATAGCACTAGCCGTAACAATTAGTATCGGAGGCAAATGCTCATTTTTCTTTGAAGTGTTACTTTACTTCTGAGCTAACGATTCTTGATGGCTAGTAATGCTAAGTCAGGTCACAACAATAGATCGCTTTACTTCAATGGAACTTAATACAGTGTCTGGGAAAATAAGATGAAGACATTCATCTTGGGAATAGATCAAGATATATGGGACATTGTTGAACATGGAATCATTCCACACGTTTCAACTGAAACAAAATTTCCAGAAACTTCAAAAGGGAAAAATGAGACACCTTCTACCAAAGGAATTAGAGAACAAATCAGACCTCAAGTTCTACCACTCTCGGCCAAAGAAATTTCCAAAAGAATCCATTTGGATGCAAAGATCAGAATAGCCATATATAATGGTCTTGCAAGTGTTGAATACAACCGAATTGCAAATCTCAAAATTGCAAAAGAAATCTAGGATCGTCTCAAGCTTGTTTATGAAGGAACAGAGAGAGTCAAGGAAACAAATCTCAACATTTTTCTTGGGCAATACAAGTCCTTCACTCAGAAACCAAATGAAACAATTTCTGAGATGCAGAGTAGATTCATTGAGATCATAAATGGACTTGAATTCCAAAACAATCCCATTTCAAAACCTATGAAGGTGAATAAGTTGCTGAGAGCTCTTTAAAAAGAATGGAACAACATCAAAGTTTCTATCCGAGAGACTCGGGGGATCAGACCACTCATAATGGATGAACTCATCGAAACTCTTCAATCCTATGAAATTGAAAAGTTCTTAGAAGTTGAAGAACCCAAAAGGTAAAAAGTCCATTGCTTAGAAGTTGAAGAACCCAAAAGGTAAAAAGTCCATTGCTTTAAAAACTAACATTGATTCTGATGACACAGATTCAGATGAAGAATTGGCTAATGGTCAAGAAATTAAGAAAGGTGGAAAAGAAGGTGAAGATGAATAAGTCAAAGAAGCAATTCAACAATTCTGAGTCATCAAAAGCCAAGAAGCTAAATTTTCAGAAGAAATCAAATACCGAAGATGAAGAAAACAAAGACGTAATATCTTTCCACTGCAAAAAGAGCGGACACATAAAGCCAAAATGTCATCTTCTCAAAAAGAACAAAGGGAAGTATGAACGATATAAAAATGCTTTCCAAGCTCAAACATAGAGTGATTCAGAGGATGATGAAAGTGAGCAAGAATTTGCCAATATTTGTTTGATGGAAAAATTAGACTTAGAATCAAGTTCTGATGAAGAAGATGAGGTAAGTAATTCAAATATTCCTAAAGTAGTTACAAATTATATTGATGAGTTAATCTCTGTTAATAAAACTGTTTTAAAAAAGATTTCTGTTTTGAAGAAGGAGATTGTGTCCATAAGAAGTACAACTTAAAACAAAGAAATTGATGAGTCAATTGAATATTTAAAAAAGGAAAACAATCTTTTAAAACAGCAAGATATTTCGCAAAAGGATAAGATGATTTTTTGCAAAAAGAGTTTAATCTTATTAAGAAAAATAAAGATTTTCTTGAAAAGGAAAATGATTCATTGAAAAAGGAAATTTCTGATTTGAAAAATATTTCTAAGGAAAGTATTGATCAAATCTCCAATGAAAAAGAACTTTTAAAAAATGATATTTCTAATATCACCATGAAATTTTCAATGGGTTTGAAAAATCTTCAACATATTTTTATCAATTCAAGTTCCTTATTATAATAAATCAGGTCGGGTTTTGAGAGAAATGCTGAATTGAAAAATGCTTTTCCCAATGTCAAAGAAGGACTAAAGAAAAGACCCCCCAGATTTGTGTATCAAGATCACTTTCAAAAGCAGTTTGTAAAATTCAATGGTCAAACTTCCTTTAAGTGCTCAAATTGCGGTGATACAAATTACTTAAAGAATGACTATCCTAAGGTTTGAAAACTTGTTCAGAGAGACATTTTAAGAATGATTGATCCTAATCAAAATGGACCCAAGAAAATATGGGTACCAAAGAAAAAGTGAGTTACTTATTTTTTGTAGGTACTAAAGAAAAGAAAGAACAAGTGGTACCTTGACAGTGGTTGCTCGAGACACGTGACCGGAGATCCTTTGAAATTCATCCATTTAGAAAGAATCAAAGGAGGAAGTGTATCCTTTGGAGGCAATAATAAAGGAAAGATAGTTGGCAAGGGAACTGTCAGAATAAAAAATCTCATCATTAATGAAGTCTCACTAGTTGAGGGTTTGAACTTCAATTTAATTAGCATTAGTTAATTATGTGATATTGGTTATAGAATCACTTTCCAAGAAGACAAATGCTTTGGGATAAGTAAAGACAACAAGCAATCATTCACGGGTCGAAAACATGGAAACATCTATCTATTAGATATGAAGTCTAACAATTCGCAATGTCTTGTTTCCATAAAAGAAGAATTTGATCAGTGGCACAGAAAGCTCGGACACGTTAGTGTCAAGTTAATATCCAAAATAGCTTCAAAGAAACTTGTCAAAGGATTACCAGAACGAAGATTCAAAAGTATAGAGTTATGTTTAGCTTGTTCTAAAGGTAAATAGGTAAGAAGTTCATTTAAATCAATAAATTATGTCACCACTAACCGAGCTTTGCAGTTGCTTCATATGGACATTTTCGGTCCTACTCAAACTCTAAGTCTTGGAGGTAAGAAATACTGCTTAGTTATTATAGATGATTATTCAAGATTTGCTTGAGTATTCTTTTTGGCTCATAAAAGTGAAACATTTGAATATTTCTCAAAATTTGCCAAAAAGATACAAAATGAAAATGGCTATACTATTTCGAGCATTAAATCTGATCATGGAAAAGAATTTGAATATCAAAATTTCTCTTATTTCTGTGATGAAAATGGTATTCAATATACTTTTTCCTTACCCTATACTTCTAAACAAAATGGAGTAGTTGATAGAAAGAATAGAATTTTGCAAGAAATGGCCAAAACTCTTCTCTTTGAAAACAAAACTCCAATACATTTTTGGGTTGAAGCTGTATCAACAGCTTGTTATATATCAAATAGAATTTTTCCAAGACAAATTCTTGAAAAGACCCTTTATGAACTGTTCAAAGGTAAAATTCCTAATATCTCGGATTTTCAGATATTTGGATGTAAATATTTTATTCTAAAAAATCGTAATAATCGTGTTGGTAAGTTTGATGAAAAGTCAGATGAAGGAATCTTTCTTGGATATTCGACAACAAGCAAGGCTTACAAAGTATTCAATAAAAATACTCAAACAGTCGAAGAATCATTAAATGTTAAGTTTGAAGACTCAATTCAGACTCAACAAGATGATTCTGACATTGAAAATCCAGCATATGAAGAATTTGACGTAGTATCCGATGAAATGATGGTAAGTGAAAATGATTAGAATCAAAGATCTAATAAAGCTCAGGAATCATCAAACTAACAAGACAACGAAGAATCATCAAATCTCAATGATGAAAATGATAAAAGATTTAACAAAAACTGGAAGCAAAAATCCAGTCATCCCAAAGAACTCATCATTGGAAATTTAGATGAAGGGATCAAAACCAGTGCAAAGGCGAAGGAAATCATAAATACGATGGCTTTCATTTTAGAAGTTGAACCAAAGAATGTTGAAGACGCCTTGAAAGATGAAAGCTGCATTGAAGCCATGCAAGACTAACTTTTACAATTCCAGATCAATCAAGTATGAGAGCTTGTTTCTAGACCCAAAAATCATTCAGTTATTGAAACAAATGGATGTTTTAAAATAAACTGGATGATCAAGGAAAAGTCGTCAGAAACAAAGCACGACTTATGGCCAAAGGATATTCACAAGAGGAAGGAATAGATTACGATGAAACTTATGCTTCTAAGGATAGGTTAGAAGCAATAAGAATTTTACTGGCTTATGCTTGTTTTTGTGATTTTAAACTGTTTCAGATGAATGTCAAAAGCGCATTTTTGAATGGTTACATCAAAGAGGAAATATATGTAGAACAACCTCCAAGTTTTGAAAATCCTCACAAACTTGATTAGGTATATACTCTCAAGAAAGCATTATATGGCCTTAAACAAGCACTACGTGCTTGGTACGAAAGACTGAGCAGCTTTCTGGAACAAAATGATTTCACAAAAGGTAATGTAGACACTATCTTGTTCATCAAAAGGAAAGGTAAAGACATTTTAATAGTTCAAATTTATGCAGATGATCTTATTTTTGGTTCTACAGATGAAAACTTATGTAAGAATTTTTCTAAAATGATGCAAAGTGAATTCAAAATGAGCATGATGGGTGAGTTAACTTTCTTCCTTAGATTACAGGTTAAACAAACCAAAAATGGCACCTTTCTTTATCAAGAAAAGTATGCCAGGGAAATTACGAAAAAGTTTAGTTTAGTGAATTGCAAAAGGACAAAAACTTTAATGTCATATTCTATTAAACTAGACAAGGATGAAAAAGGAAAATCAGTAGATAAAAATTATATAGAAGCATTATTGGCTCGCTTTTATATTTAATTGCTTCTAGACCAGTTATTCTGTTTAGTGTTTGTTTGTGTGCCAGATTTCAATTAGAACCAAAAGAATCTCATCTTATTGTAGGCAAAAGGATTATCAAATATGTTGGCACCAATCCTACACTTGGATTGTGGTATCTTAAGAGATCAAATTTTACTCTTATTGGATATTTTGATGCTGATTATGCTGATTGCAAAATAGATAAGAAGAGCACTTCTGGAATGTGTCAATTGTTAGGATACATGATTGTTTCATGGTATTCAAAGAAGCAACAAACTGTAGCTCTTTCAACGGCAGAAGTTGAATACGTCTCACTTGGAAATTGCTGTGCTCAAATTCTTTGGATGAAACAACAATTGAGAGACTTCAACATCAAAGACTCAACTGTGGAGATCAAGTGTGACAATACCAATGCCATCAATCTAACCAAAAATCTAATTCTGCATTCAAGAGCTAAGCATATCGATATTAAACATCATTTCATTCGTGACTATGTTTTAAAATGAGATATTTATGTTCAATTCGTTGACACTAAACATCAATTAGCTGACATTTTTACAAAACCTTGAGAAAAGAAAAGTTTTGAGCTTATTAGAGATAAACTAAACATCATTAACCCACTTTATTGAGCTGTGCAGTATAAAGTCTTATTGCATATGATGACTTATTTGATCAAGCATATATTTGAAGTGTCTGATTTTGGCGCACAATTCATTTTATAAAATTTATGTATATCTCATATATTTTGAATGTCATTATTATTTAAAAGTAGTTGTCTTAATTGATACCGTTTGATAATTATAATCCCAAAATTTTTGGAATATAATTTCCGAAATTTCCCATAACTGTCAATTGATTTCCAAAAAGGTTATGTAAAAACCGATATATTGTACCCCTCAGTTTAAAACCTTCTTCATCTTCTCTCTCATTCTCACACTCTCTCCAAACATATATTTTACTCTTTGAAACCCTAAAGATCTCCAAACACATGCTTTACCCTACAAGATCTCATATTTCTCTTCGGAAACTCAAAAAATCTCTTCAATGGCACCAAAATCGACCACTGAATCAAAGAAAGGAATTAAGGGTTCTAGACGATCGAATCAAATTGCGGGAATGTTCACCAGAGCAGACAAAGTCGGAGAAGCAGAGAAAATTGATATCTCTAACTCGAGCTTTGAGAAAAAGTTGTCCGAAGGTAATAAATCTCCACGAATCCCTGTTCAAGAACGTAATCGTTTTGTTATGGCAAGACAATTGATAAAAACCATTAGAATACTTCGAAAAAATCGGAGTGACCAGAGTACTATAAATGTCGTGTGTAAATCATTAGGTTTTTTTATCTAAACGTGAAGTTATGGAGGGTTATGAGAAAGGTATAAGGCTTGACAGATCACTTGTTGCTGAAAAGGGAATAGTTCTTAAAGAAACCTCTAATATTCTGGAAATCCCTCTGACTATAAAGAAAGGAGTTTCTCGAAAAGGAAAAGAGAAAGTTGGAGAACATTCGAATGTTGGAGAAGATGAGTTCGTTGGTGAGGAGGAACTACAGACTTTGGAGAAAAGCAAAAATATTGATAGTAGGAAGGAGGATAATGATGAAAAACTATTTATTGAGTTTGTGTCCATTTCCGGAATTTCTCCTGATGACAAGAAAAATGACAGTTTGTTTAGAAATAAAACTCATAAGGTTGCTTACAATTCGCTCCTAGCCAGAGGAATAATGAATAACAGAGTTGTAGACTTCAACTTCTTTGAAAACTTCAATATCAAAATTCAGAGTCTAATTTAAAGTCTTGATTTTCAAAGAATGTGCTCTCTTTCTCACAAAGTCTACCCAGAACTCACGACTTACTTTTATTTAAATCTGTCATTCATTTCTCCTTCTGAAATTGAGTTCTCTGTTTTTCAACAGGATTACAAGTTATCAGCCTTTGATCTCGCTACCATTCTAGGAGTAAAATATGTAGAATTTTCTTTTAATCCTATCACTTCAGATTTGGCATATCGGTCTTTGTCTAGTGACTCTTCGTTCATCAGAGGCTCCACATCTCATGTATCTCACTCTCTTTTTCCTCTCAACTCAATTGTCCTCCACAAAATCGTCATCAATTATCTCAGACCCAAAGGATCTTCTAAAACTGATGTCTCTTGATATGAGGCCAAGTTAATTTGGGCAATTCAAACCACCTTTCCCATTTCTCTATCCCATATGATTCTTCTTCAAATATATAGAACTGTCAAGAAGAGTAAAGCTCAACTCCCTTATGGAGTTTTGATCACCGCTATCTTTGAGTATTTAAAAATCTCCATTCCTATAAAACTCAAAGGTAAACCTTTTCAAACTATGACTATTGAAAAACTCATGATGACTAAGATGAGATGCACATTTGATGGTGAAACTTGGAAGGATAAGAAGGGTAAGATTATTTCTGCAAAAGTGATGAGTGCATAGAACAAGGGCTCTGTTAACATTTTTCATGAGTTTGATGGGGAGGAATCAATTGAACCCTCAGTAAGAAAGAGGAAAGTGCAGCCGACAGTCTCTAGAACTGACAGACCAGCCAAAAGAACTCAAGTCGTGGCAAGTGATTCTAATGAGATGTAGATATCCGATGACCAATTTGCTGAACAATCTCCAGCTGATGAAGTCTTGAGGAGTCAAGGTTTATACAATGACTCATTATTCAAGATGCCAAGTATAAAACCCATGCAGACAAACATGCTGCCACTCAGCTTTAAATTCAAAAACTGTGAGATGAGGAGGAACACTTAATAAACTCACTAAGTGACATCATCAACAAAATAGTCATGGAAAATCAGCAAGAACACATGGCTACTACAAGAAAAAGAAGATGAGGAAGGACTTTCTAGGAGACAGGGGGAGCCTGAGAATGAACATATCATAGAAGATCATATGTAGGAGGAATTTGAGGAAGAAGATGCTCAAGATGTTGAGGATAATGACTTTAATCTGCCTGACATATAGGAGGATCCAAATCAGAATGTACAAGAGGCAGCTCCTTCGGCAGCAACTTCTGCAGATTTTCCTCTTGAAGGAGATGATTGTGAAAACAGTTCATCTGAAGCTCAACAGAGAGGTAAAGGGAAGGAAGCAGCATTCGTTGACATTCAGACCACTCACACTCCTTCTAGATACAATATCTCCTTATCCATGTCAGACTATGCAGCCATTACTGATCTTAGATGGAGACAAGCTGCAGTTCAGAGTTAAGTCTGGGAACTTCACAATGAACTTAGAGAAAGAATTCATGAGATCAAGGACTTGATGGAAGCAAGAATCAGCAATTTGAAGATTCAAGTTGGAATTGATGTACAAATTGCAGCAATTAACATTGCAGACCAGATTCATTAGCTGTCATCACATATTGAGCAATAATCGAATCAACTTTCTAGCTTTAGTCTTGTCCAAGTGCCTTTCCTATCTGTACCTTTTGGAACTTCTTCATCTGAACCCGCAGGACCCTCAGCTCCTCTAGCAAATCAACCAAATTGATCACATCTCTTCCCAACTTATCATTTCTGAGCTATTTGTTTCAACTTTCAATATTGATTTTTGTTAAATGTTTGACTTGGTGTGAACTTTGACTGTTGACATATGATTCGACAATGGTTGTTCGACTTACTGCATTTTTATTGATTATGCTATCTATCCTTTCTGCTGATGTCAAAAAGGCGGAGAAGTATTATAGCAACAGAAGATGCGAATGCAAGTATGGAAGCAGCAAAACATGAATTGATATATATTGATTTCAGAGCTAAACAATGCTTTATATATGTTCTTCAAAGTTATAAACTATTTACATTGCATATAGATAGTTTTGTCATCATAAAAAAGGAGGAGAATGTTGAGAAAAATCCATAATTAGTGTTGAGGAATGACAAAACTTTCTGTTATTGACCAAAATTACACTTAAGTTATTTGACGCAGGTAAATGCTGAGTCATCAAACTTAGTCGATGAAAGGACTTTATCATCAGACTCAAAATTACTTGTCAGATTTAATGTGTGTTATTTTTGGCAAGTTTATGCAGGATAATCAAATTGATATCTCAGGATATTCTAATTGGCAATCACAAGATAGTTTCTTAAACACAAAGAACTACACTTATGAAAATCTTGATTTGATTATATGGGCGATCAAAGCACTCGGAGATAATAGTTCTTTTTCTAACGACTATGCATCCTATTTTGGGAAGAATCTCCAACGGGTTGATTTGGAGATCAATTCTTTGAAGATTGTCCAACGGATAGATTGGAAGTAGAGGAGTATAAAAAGAGTGCAAATGTCGTATAAGAAATAAGAACTAGAATCGAGAGTTCCAAAGTCTGAATAGAGCTTCGATTTTACACACTTGTGATTACTGTATTCCACATTGTGACTTTATAAGAAAATTACTCAAGTGAAGAATGTATGTGATAGTGCAGTCTATCATCTGTGAAGTACTGCTCTTGTAATCTTCTGGTAATTTAACAGTGAAACACAGCCAATAGGCTGTTAGCGTGGAGAGTGGACGTAGGCTCCATAAAGCCGAACCACTATAAAGATCTGTATGCAGTATTCTCTATCTCTAAACTTTCATTTATTATTGTTAACATTATACTGCATGCATATCTGTCAAACAGGTTCGTTAGAACATCATCTTAGTCATCAGACGCAATCATCTGACAACAACTTACATGCAAATTTGTAATTAGCATCCATCTAATATTGTACATACGAGTTGTTGACCTTTACTATATTCATTCCGCACGATTAAATCATCCAATTTAATAAAATCACATATTCATCCTTTCTAAGTGATAGCACTAGCCATAACAGGTAAAACCCTAAATTGGTATATTCGTCACTTACAACGTGTCATCTAACTCAGCAATTTGACGGAAAAATTTAATGGAGACTGACAAACGGTAAATTTATCACAAGTGTACCGATTTGTGATTTTTTATGGTTAAAAAAATAGTTTGGGGTAAATTTATCATAGATGTACCATTTTTGGATTTTTTGTGGTATTAACCCTTATTAAAATTTTCTTATTTTAAATTTTTGACTAATCATCTTATGTTATTTTAATTTTTCATTTTGTTTTTTAAGTGTTTTTAAAAGCCATGAGGATGCTCATTTGGTTCAACTTTCCAAGAGGCTTTGAAAGTTAAAAGTCCCTTGGGGAAATGCTAGGGTGTTTGGCAAGTCTTCTCAATGGGCTTTCAAGTGCAAGCTAGCATTGGGAAGGCCAATAGCCCAAAGTTGGTTTGCCAAATGCTGAAACCAATTTTTTTTCCTAAACTAGCCTCACTAATTCTTTAATTTTTCGATTTTATCCCTCGTTGTAACTGTTCATCTTCTTTGCGCGAATGTGGCCAACCAGAGCTGATGAGGCCAGATCAAGACAACAAAGGGCGGTGAGGTCACATGACCCCGATGACAGTTGCCTAGGTTGCGGAACCCTAGGCCCCAGGCCACTCATGTGACGCCCTAGAATGTCAAGTGCGACACGTACCAATTAATATTATTAATAATTTTGCTAGCGAAAGTCAAAGTCTGAACAAGTATTAAACATGAATATTACACAATATTTAGTCAAAATACTTTTGCTTCTAATTAACAACCCTTGTCAAATTTACAAGCCCAGATCAAACATCATGCAAGTACAAAAAACAAAAGTCCGGGTAGGTCGAGGGTCCCTATGTGACATCCCCAATTTCGAACCTAGGAAGCCAAGGGCTAGTAAGAAATGGATGAGTGGATAATTCGAGTCGAGGGTCGGTAATGGAATGGACAGTATGATCGAAACGAGTGTACTGAGAGTTGATCATGGTTCGATCGAAAGATTGTCCATGAATTGGCCTAGGGATCAACAGTGGAATGACTTTTGATTACGCAAATGATTAGAGTAATATGACTGTGGAATGACCCATCGACCATAAGGACCGTTAGTGGAACGGTCTGGGATAGTTGTGGATCAGTCCGGTGTCGGCGTGTGTCGGTCGCGAGTGATACCGTACGGCCATGCATCGGTCATAAATGACCATGAGTTAATTCTGGGATACTAGATTCCACGAGGCTACATGACAACCGAGGGTCGACCATGGATCGTTGATACTCGAACGTGGCTCGATCGCGAATCGGCTACGGATCGTTGCGTTGAGTTGGGTAAACCATGGACAAGACATGTGCCAGGCCATGTGCCTAGGGGCTTGGTCGCGGCCCGGGCAAAATTGCCGGTCGCGCCGACCAAGGTCACGTGCCCAGTCATAACCGGTCATCGTGCCCGTCAACTAGGCCACGGACCAGCTACATGCCCGGTAGTATGCCGGCTATTGTGCCCGACCCTTGTGCCAGGCATTGTGCCCATAAAATCTAATTCCGATCTTGTCCCGTGCCTAAGAAATATGGCCATGAGCCGTGCATCGTGTCATTCATGAGCTGTTGCGCGTGTTTAGCCATGAACCGACCCCTCGCTCGTGTGACCAGGCATGGCGCTTAGCACATCGCCCGTGTAGCTAGGCAAGGCGCTCGGCACATCACCCGTGCAACCCGATGCAGCGCTCGTGCGGCCCGGCCATGTGCTCGTGTGGCCTAGCCGTATGTCCGTGTGGCTCGATATTGCGCCCGGCCATGCGCCTAGCAGTCCGATTTGCTTAGGCTTGTTCCATTTTGCTTGAGTCTTGGTTTGATTGTGTTGGATGGTTTTTGAAAATATTCTCGCATCAAATCTCTAGTTGAACGGGTCCACTAAGCATGGACAACCCTCGAAAAATTTAAGAATAGTATGAAGCGGGGTTATGATTATAGTGTTGTTTAGTCGATTTCGTGTAAACCGATTGGCTCGAGAGGTTTTTGTTGTAGGCCTCCTTGTAGGCCTCCCACGGTTCAGATTTGCTGAGGAAAAGAGGATAAAAATTGTTGACTTGGTCAAAGGCTTCAATTAATGCCATTTAAGCCTTCATTATTGGACCCCATGAAGTGTTCCTCTTCATTTAAGGCCTTTGGGCTGAGGTTTGCCATGTATTTAAGGCACTTTGATGACTCAATGGCCATCAATAATGGAGTACAAGGCAAGGCCAATAATCGGCCAAGCCAAGGGAGCCAAGAGAGAGGCCATTCGGCTAGAGAGAGAGAGAGAGAGAATGGATCAATAATGCTTGGATAAGCTTGGCTTTTTCATCATTATTTTTGGCTTTAGTTCATAAATGACATTTAATGCATGCCATGATGATTTTTAACTTAGAAGCCCTTCCATTATTGCCTTATTCTAGGGTATTCCAAGGCTTCTATAAATGCATGAAACCCCCCTCCTTCTTCTTTCTCACGCCAACATCACCATCACCTTCTTCTTCCTTTTGTTTCTTGTTTTTCTTATTTCTTGACCCAAGAAGCCTCACGCTCAAGGAGTCCCGAATCGGCCCGTGTTTCTCTTCATTTCTACCCAAGAGCCCATGGTTTGGCCTTTGTGTGCCTAGTGTTGGTCGGCCAAGCAAGGAGAAAGCCCGAAAGTCACTCGAGCTCACCCATCTCTAACTCATTCTCTAGTTTTTGTTAGTTGTTGAGTAAGTGAATTCCCTAATATCGGGAAAGGAAGTTGCGATACGTTGTAATATGGGTTGCTTAGCCCGTTTCTTGATTTCATGGTTGATGATAGATCGTTCTTTCTCAACTAATGATGCTCACGTGTGATGCTTATGTTTTTATGTTTGTTTTGTTGATTTCGTAGCATTATCTTTGTCATTTGAATTGCCATCGATGTCGGTACGGTAAGAGTCGACTTGTGTGAACGGCGATTGCCTAGTCCTCGCTTGATATTAGAGTTTTCACTTATTGAGTCCTTTGACCCACTCCCGTTATTTTTTCATTTTTTAGGTCCGTAGATGGCGACTCCCCCGACCCGGTTTGGAAACCCTGTTGAGATGAGAGCAAAATTACTCACCGTCATCGATGCCCGAGAGAATCGCTTGTACCGTCACATTACTATGTATGTTATGGTGGATGAGGGCCAAACGGAACTAGTCCCTCACCCGTACATGGCCTGGTATATGCTAGCAAATGGCGACTAGGTTGAACACCTTCGTGGGTTCGAGGGGCCATTCAGTGGTATGGGTGGGCCGGCTATGGGGCAAGCCGCAGGCAGGGCATAGTTCGGCCACCGGACGGGGGAATTGGAGTGAGGAGCGAGAAGCTAAGGAGTAACCGTAGTAGGAATAGGCAACCAAGCCAAGTTTTATATGTTCGATAGTGGCTTGTGTCGGAACCGCCCTTGGAATGGGCATGTAAAATATATGTGTGGCTTGTAAAGACACGTAAAGAAGGGCTCGACATAAATAAGCATGTATCATGTAAATACAACGTGCATTGTTTGCTTATCTCACTCCCGTTTGTCTCTTTTATTGCTTATTTGCTTCCGCGTGGGCATTTGATTAATTTAAAATAAACGGGACGAACTAATACATTTCTGCGAGTCACGGATCTATTCGGGTCATATTCGGTCATTAAGCATCGATCGTGATTTCGAGACGAGACGTGACACCCTATCTCCATACTAGACTTCTACTCCAAAAGTCCATCTAATAAAAAATCTGAGAAAGTCATGGATCGATAATTTCGCCTTCCAATGCGGGATCACCATCGTCTAAGTCAAGCCCCTTAACAGGCCAACTAACTCTCCATCAAGGTTAAAATACCATGCAACAAAAAGGTAAGGAACCATTCCGCCAATCCCACGTCGACCCAGACAGTAGAGCTACACTTAGTATATACTGCTACAGACTCAGGCACAAACACATTTTCACAGATAGTTTCATGATATACGGGAATTCCAAAACGTAGGAAATAAGGAACATCCATCATGCAAGTCTGAAAATAATGAGATGAGCAGAGGCCTAGTAAATGAAATCTCTAGTTTTAAGTTAAAAAAATCAGCTTACCCTTTCACTTGACATAACCAACATGCATGCATAACAAACAACATGCATATAACTTGAATGCATGTTATACCTTTTCCGTATGAATATGCCACAAAATCTGAGTAATGCCACATTTTACAATACTTTCACTCAGACACAAGTATATGATGTAAAACATTCATACTCATGCGTTAGGTTCATTGTTTCATCCTCTCGAACACTCCGGGACATCCCACCAACAGGGCATCTCGGTACACCCTCCGGGGCATCTTGACTCCTGAGGTATCTCGAAACACTCCCCGGAGCATCCCGACACACGGAGTATCATCACACTCTACTATGTGAGCAACGGAATTTATATTATTCTCATGCAAGCCATGACAATCAAATATTTGCATGCATATATATATTCACCTTCTTTTTACATCACATATCCTTTAAAGCCCTGAAATGTATCATTCGAGGTAATAAGTATGAAGCAAAGCAGATTCAAACTCAAAAGACTAAAGTTTATTCAAATTTAGAAAGTACACATATCCAGATTTTGAGATAAAACTTCCTTGATTTAGAAGATACATTTATCTAGACTTTGAAAGTAAAGTCTATTCGAGTTTAAAATATATACATTCAGACTTTGAAAATAAAGTCTACTCGGTTCAAAATATATATATCCCGACTTTGAAAGTAAGTTCTGATCAGTTTTAAAAATAGACAGAATCAAATTTTGACCGTAAAATCTAAGCAGTTTCAAATGTAAAGTCTAAGCGGTAAAGTTTAAAGGTAAAATCTGAAGGTAAAATCTGAGGGTAAAGTTTGAACGTAAAGTCTGAGTAGTTTTAAAAGTATACAGAACCAAAAGTTGAGATTAAAATCTGTTCATCGCAGAAGTAAACAGAATCGGAATTTGAGGTTAAAATTTGTTCATTTCATAAGTAAACAGAATCATCATTTACACTCATCTAATATACACCACTTTGAGTAAAATGATTTTTTACCCTTTTAAACATACATAAAACTAATAAGAAGAATTCAATAATCACCTCAAATATAACATTTACACATTCAAATTTAACTGTTTCACTTGTCGATTTTCACTACACTTTAAGGAAACAAATCCCATCCATTTGAGCATGTACAGAACTAGCAAAAACGAATTCAACCATCACCATATCCTCATTATTATCACACATTAGAATAGCATTTCTCAAGCAACCAAGTTAAAAAGTGTCAAGTAGATTTACTTAACTTAAATTTAAAGTTTTCACTTACCTTGTGCAGAATCTGAACACCCAAAAGTTAAAGCTCTCCTGTAAATTTTGGATCGGGTGATGGTAAAAGCAGAAAGTGAAGAAGGGAGTTACGGTTTGGGGTAAAAATTCCCTTCGGTGTTTACCCAGATAAAAATGAGATAGAGGAATAGACATTGAGGTGGATAAATACATTGTACTCACAGGTGGCACCTTCTCTTTCCATCACAGCCACGTGTAAGAAATCAGGGGCTCAATTGGTAGGAGTAATAGCCACGAAAAATGATTGCTTAGGCTAGGTGTCAAACTAAAAGCTTGGTTTAAGAGGATAAGTGGCATGTTTCATCCTTCATAGGCCATGTGAGAATGAGGGTCTGAAGAGATATTTTGGTGAGGAATTAAGAAGAAAACAGAATATCTCCCCCCCTTCCTTTTATAACACCAATTAGAAATATTAAAAAGATGGTTAACACTACTTAACAAAAAATGAACCAATAATATTACCCACTAATGATAAATTAATTAATACTACACTACTATTAACGTACACAACAACGTTTAAAATTTTAAATATGTCGAGCTCGGAACGATTACGTTCCTAAATCCGCGCCTTGCAATTTAAGGTCCAATAACGATTTCTATGCGTCCGCACGAATACTAACTTAAATAATACTTAGCTTTATTATCTAAGTATCATTTTCGAATATGAAAAGCTTCCAACGTCACATACATATTATTACGAAATTTTCAGATGTTACAACTCTTTTTCCCTTAAGAAATTTCGTCCTCGAAGTTGAAAAGTAGATGATCACTCAAAGAGATGTGGCTATTTGCGTCTCATATCCTCTTCACTCTCCCACGTTGCTTCTTCCATGTCATAATATTATCACAAAACCTTGACCAACAGAATGGTCTTATTTCTCAGACCTTGTTCCCTTCGATCCAAAATCTGTACTGGTTTCTCCACATAAGTTATTCTTTTGTCTACCTCGATCGTCTCAAAATCCAATACATGAGTAGAGTCTGGTTCATATTTCCTCAATGTAGACATATGAAAAACATCATGAACATTGGAAAGTTTGAGTGGCAATGCCAATCGATTGGCCAAGTCACCAATCTTCTCAAGAATTTCAAAAGGCTCTATAAACCTTGGACTCTACTTGCCTTTTTTTCCAAATCGCAATACTCTTTTCATCGGTGATACTTTCAAGAATATATGGTCACCAATGTTGAATTCCAATGGCCTTCGATGTTTATCTGCATAACTTTTTTGTCGACTTTGGACAGTTTTAAGTTGATCCCGAATCACTTTTACAACATTTGAAGTGATTCGTACTAATTCCGGTCTCGTTAATTTCCTTTCGCCGACTTCACTCCAACATATAGGAGTTCTGCATGTTCTTCCATACAATGCTTCGAAAGGAGCCATGCCTATACTCTGCTGGAAACTATTATTGTAAGCGAATTCCACCAAATGCAAGTGTTCATCCCAACTGCATTTAAAGTCAATTATGCAAGCTCGCAGCATATCCTCCGATGTCTGGATAACTCTTTCTAATTAACCATCTATTTGGAGATGAAAGGCAGTAGTACTATATTGGAGTTTAGTTCCCAATGCAGTTTGGAGACTTCACCAAAAGTTCGCAACGAACCTTGGGTCTCAATCTGACGTGATAGTTATAGGTTCAATTCTAAGAGCAGCTATTACATTTGAAAGACTACTCATATCAAATCTAAATTTAGAATCTTGAGCCGCTTCAAGTAATGTCCATTCCTGGACTATCGTCTGAGCAACCATTTGGATAGACTTTCGGCTAAGGGCATCCACGACTTTATTTGCCTTTCCGGAATGATACAAAATCTCGCAATCATAATCCTTTAACAATTCTATCTAACGTTGCCTCATAGTCAATTCTTTTTTGGAGAACGGGTATTTTAGACTCTTTTGGTATGTATAGATTTCGAATTTCTACCCATATAAGTAATGTCTCCATATCTTCAGAGCGAATACAATTGCGACAAGTTCTAATTCATGGATCGGATAATTCAACTCATTCGGCTTCAAGTGTCTTGATGCATAAGCAACCAACCTTTCATGTTGCATCAAAACACAACCAAGTCCCTTATGAGATGCGTCATTATAAATTACAAAATCTCCAGATCTTCCCGGTATTGTCAATATTGGAGCTGTAGTCAATTTTCTTTTAAGTTCTTCAAAACTTTGCTCACATTCTTCTAACCGTTCAAACTTCACTTATTTCCTTGTTAATTAAGTTAATGGAGCCGCAAGATGAGAAAATCCTTCGACAAATCTTCGATAATATCCAGCTAGACCCAAGAAACTCCGAATCTCAGTTATCGTTGTCGATCTTGGCCAATTTATTACTGACTCAACCTTCGATGGGTCCACAGATATTCCCTCACCAATTACCACATGACCTAAACGCAATCCAGCTAGAATTCACACTTGTTGAACTTCGCATATAGCTTATGTTCGTGAAGTGTTTGAAGTACAAGTCTCAAATGTTGCTCATGCTCCTCTCATTCCCTTAAGTATATAAGGATATCATTGATGAACGCTATCACGAATTGATCCAAAAACAGCTTAAACACTCTATTCATTAGATCCATGAAGGCTGCTGGTGCATTAGTTAAACCATAAAGCATAACTAAGAACTCGTAATGTCCATATCAAGTTCAAAAAGTCGTCTTAGGAATATCTTCCTTCTTAATCCGTGATTGATAATATCCCGACCTTAAATCAATCTTGGAGAATACCAACACCCTTTGCAACTGATCAAATAAGTCATTGATTCTAGGCAGCGGATACTTATTCTTAATTGTGACTTGATTTAATTGTCGATAATCAATGCAAAGGCGCATTGACTCATTTTTCTTCTTTACAAACAATACCAGTTTACTCAAAGGTGAAGCACTAGGTCGAATAAAACCTTTGTCAAGTAATTCTTGCAGTTGCACTTTTAATTCCTTTAGCTCCGTTAATGCCATCCAATAGGGGGCTTTGAAAATAGGATCTGTTTCGGGGGCTAGCTCAATGACAAATTTGATTTCACGCTCTGGTGGTAATCCTGGTTATTCTTCCAGGAATACGTTAGGAAATTCTTGAACTATGGGGATTTCTTCGAGCTTCACTTCTCCCTTTGATTGATCCGCTACAAACGCCAAGTATTCTTGACAACCGTTGTCAAGAAGACGATGTGCCTTGAGCGCAGAGATGAGCAGCATTGAAGGATTTGCTCCATTTCCGAAGAATTCGAAACTAGGACAATTAAGGGGATTGAATTGGATTATCTTTTGATAGAAGTCCACGTTAGCTCATTGCTTACGAAGCCAATTCATTCCCAGAATAACGTCAAAGTCGTACATAGCTAGTATGATAAAATTTACTATTTGATCATGTCCACTTATAGTGATCTTATAGTCTTTATGTATCAACATGGACATAATTGTATCTCTTAGCGGTGTAGAAACACAAAGGGATATTTCGAGTGATCTAGGACTCATTCCAATCAGTTTCATGAACTGAGCAAATATGAATGAATGTGTGGCCTCGTATCAAATAATTCGTAAGCATTCTTGTTGCACATGGAAATAATACCTAATATAACTGTCTTGGAGGCTTCAACTTTCTACTATGGGATTGCATAAACTCGACCTTGAGCCAGTGGCCTCTAGAAATTTCCTTGTTGCGAGGTCTTGTTTTGTGATAACTGTTGCAGTTATTGTGGAGGTGTGATACATTGTTGCTTTATTACAGGACATTCTCTTTATATGTGACCTCTCTGTCCACACCAATAACACTCTCTTAAAGCCAAGCATGGTGTACCTCCATGTTGCTTACCACAATGCGACAAACATTATTAGGAGACTGCATATGCATTGCTGGTGGATTGTTTTATGTGAATCCAAAACCTCCAACATTATTCCTTTTATTTGGAACAAATTGCCGCTTTCCAGTTTGTATGGGCCTCTTGTTATGATGAAAATTAGGTTGGAAAGTTTGACGATTTGGTCGTGCCTGGAAAGTTAGTGTTGTTTCTGCTAACTCTGCCAAATCTTTTTTCCACAAGTTGTGCGCGTTCGTATAACTCATTATAATCTTTCATATTCAAGGGTACTAGTTTACTTCTAATATTTGGTCTCAAGCCATCCCGAAATATCTTGACTTTGTCCTCCTTGTCTTCAATCAACCTAAGGGCGAATCATGAAAGTTTTGCAAACTTGGGTTTATACTAATCCACAGTCAGATCATTCTGTTTTAGTTGCATAAACGGCATCACCTTCTTATCTCAGGCACAATCTGAGAAATACTTCCCGAAAAATTCCTTGACAAAAATGCTCCAAGTTCCATTAGTGCCAGTTGGAAACACAGTTTCCTTGGATGCCTTCCACTAGTGTCTAGTATGTCCTTGTATTGACACCTAATTTTTGCCTATCCATTTTAGGTTAATTATATAGAAAATTAGGAGTTAATTTTTTTAATCCCCAAACAAAAATATTTTCATTAAATTGCATAGCATATAAACATTAGGTGCATTGGCAGTAATTGGGTCTATTAGACATATTTTTCTTGTCACAAAAAAAAATTCAAAAAATTCGGGCTGGTCTGACCCAGTTTGAGTGGACCGGATCAACCCAACCCAATCTTATGTCCTTTTTTTTCCTTTCTCGCGCGGGCCGCCCCAGCCCCTCTCCTCTTTGGCCCGGCCCGGTCCACCCCATTCCCTTTGACCTTTTCTCTGCAAGCAGAGGAGCAGAACGGGACGTAGACGTGCAGCAGAGAGGTCCCGCAAAGCAGAGAGGCCACGTGACGTCGGGGGAGCAAAGGTCAGAGGTGCAACCGTGGTCCCCAAAGAGAGGAGGCTATCCTCTTCTCTCTCTTGGCGCTAAAAGGAGGAAGCCGAGCTCGGTGAATAAAAGGGGGAGATAGAGAGAGTTTGAAAAAAAAAGGGGGAGGGGTCTAGGAGGAGAGCGCTCCGGTTCCTCTTTAGGAGGGTCGCCGGCCGGAAAATCTCTTCCTCCTCCCAGTGAGCCGGTCACCGTCGGCGGACGTCCGTCGGCCCGGCCGTCGCATTTCATCTTGGTTGGTCACAAATAGAGAGAGAGTTTTGGAGAGTGAAAAGCAAGAGACTCGGAGAGGAAAGGGGATCCTTGCTCGCTCGCCTCTAGCCCGTCCAAGTCGCCGCTGGTCTCGTCTAGCCTCTGACCATCACGCTTTGTCTTGGACAAACACGAACTAGGTGGATACCAACTCAGCTCTCCTGTTTTTGCTTCCCCTTCCCCTGCCTCTCGGCTGCAAGGCACACTGAGCCTATTTGATGGTCACCCGGCCCTGTCAACCAAGGCAAACATTTGTTTGACACCCAGTGAGGATGGTCTAAATGTTATATGTTGAAAATCGACCACAAAATTTGTTAAAATCGAATCTGCGACTCCATTTTCGGGCTGCACCGCACTTGTTTGATCAAATGTCCAAACCAAACGGTTTAAGTTTTTTAGCGTCGAATCTGGTTGTGTTGTTTTTTAGCATTTTGTTGCGCACTGAGACGGAGCTAGAGTGAAACATACCAAACTAGATCTTCACATATCACGATAGGGCCGAAAAGTGAGTTGGATGTCACTTTAGAATACATATCTCAACTTGCACGTTATCTATTCGATTAAATGCCCGAATGAACACTGACACTGAAGTCACCACGTCAACCCATAGAATCTTAGATTCACGTTTGTTTGTTCTGAGATTGATGTTTGGTGGCTGATTTTGTGTTGTTTTGTTGTTTGTTGTGGCATATTTGTCATGTGTCCGAGTGGGCCATCGATGAAGCCTTCGCCGGAGATGCCATTCCCGTCGCCAGATCGATGCTTGCAGTCGAGGACGCAATCGTTAGCCCTCTAACTCTATTTTGCGTGTGTTTATGTTTGTTTGATCAGTCTTAAGGTTTGTTGTTGGGGTCGAGAGTGTAGAGATCGGGGAGTCGAGTTTTTCCTCATCGGTGTCGTTTCCGTGGTCGGAGTTGGTCGCCGGGATGTTGGTCAATGGTGACCGTATAAGGCCACCGTTCGCCGTCGGTGCTGGTGGCCCAAGCCGACAGTCGGTGGTGAGGTTCCCGGCATGGTCTCGGCTGGAGGTGTGAAGATGTTCTTGGTGAAAGCGTAGGGAGAAAGCTCTCAGATAAAAGGGGGCGTTCTGGGAAGAAGGTCACGTGCAGGGGAGCAGGCCAGAAATAGGGAAAAAAGAAAAATTAGAAAAGAAACAAAACAAAAGAAAAAGAAAAAAGAAAAAAGAAAAGAAGGAAAATCCAAAAACAAAAAAAATTAGAAAAGAAATAAAAAGGGGTCCTGGGCAGGTCAGAGAGCCTTTTTAGTTGGGCAGATCGGGTCAAGGGACCTGGTCCGAAAATTTTATTTTATTAATAAAAATATTAAAATATTTAAAAATTTTAAAAATTTCAAAAAAATTCGAAAATGTTTAAAAATCCAAAAAAAATTAAAGAGTCTGAAAAAATTAAAAACATTAAAAAATTCATAAAATTTAAAAAATTAATTAAAAAATCGATAAAAAATCAGAAAAATTCCAAAAAATCCAGAAAATTGGGAAGTGTTCAGAAATTTGTTTTTAGGTTAATTTCATTAGATTTTAGTGTTAATTTCTTTCTAGACTTAGTTTAAAACTTGCAAAAATTAAGAAAAGGTTTGAAAAATTCTCTAAAAATTTGAACAAGCCATGAGGGCTTTATTTTAGAGCTTTTAATTGCCTTTTCTTTTTAGAGACGATGCTAGGTTGCTGGTTGTCTATTTTCTTTATAATTATTTGGATGTGTACCTTTAATACATTGGTTGTTATTTTCTATTTTTAGCAAGGTTAGGTAGAATTTTAAGCTTTTTCGATAGGCTGCTCGGTACATTAGTTTGCAAATGTTCAAGTTTATGTACTGAAAGAACACTAGTTAGATCGCTAGTATAATCAAGTTCCCGAACTTTAGAATCTTTGGTTTTTGCGTACGTATCAAGACGATGCTCTCGCATCTCGATTAGGGTTTCTAACTAACCCTTAATATGGCTAGTAGTGACTCCTATTGAATGTTTAGTTTAGACAATTTTTGTCGCGCGAGGTATGAAGCTCGGGAGTCCTCGATCATTAGATTAATAAACCATTTGGTTTACCCTTCAAACTAACCAATCGTTGTTCAAATCCATCGACAAATATCTCTTGGCCTAACCAATCGGAACGGATAGGTTGCGACACCTTGGAGTTGGTATTCAACTAGGACTATTTTGTCAACGTCATTACAATCTAGCAGATTGAATATCTTCTCCATCCCGTCGATCCACGATTCTACCTCTTTAGGATTTCCAATTCCAACAAACCATGGTGGTTTCAGCTTCAAAAATTGCTTGATCAGACTTTGCAAACGACGTTCGCCATTTCCCGAACTAGAGGCAGCTCATTGTAATTCCTGCTTCTCCATTAGGCTTCCGACATTGGCAAGCACCTGAAAGATTCCTTCCAACCGAGGATCCTTTTCTGCGTTGCTGTCTGAACTCATCTTGCAATACCTACATGTATTGCTTAACTTAGCCGTGAACGAATAAGTGACAAAAGTTACTTGTAGCGCAAAATTAATCAAGAGCAAACACATGCACTTGATTTTCTACACTCGCGCGGTCTAAGTCAAGTCTACTACTCCAAATTCTAAGCGCACCTTATCACTCCATGGGTAAAACATGCTCTGATACCAAACAGGTTGCAACGCCCCAGAACGTCACACGCGACGCGTGCCAATTAATATTGTTAATAATTTTGCCAGCGGATGTCAAAGTTTGAACAAGTATTAAATATCAATATCACACAAGGTTAGTCAAAATACTTTTGCTTCTTATTAACAACCCTTGTCAGATTTACAAGCCCAGATCAAACATCATACAAGTACAAAAAACAAAAGTTTGGGTAGGTCGAGGG
Source organism: Syzygium jambos (assembly GCA_031216235.1). Lineage (NCBI taxonomy): Eukaryota > Viridiplantae > Streptophyta > Magnoliopsida > Myrtales > Myrtaceae > Syzygium > Syzygium jambos. Next base: position 33,939,902 of record CM062221.1, read on the forward strand.
TCCCTATCTCTATATTAAACTTTTACTCCAAAAGTCTTTCTAAACAAAAATCTGAGAACATCATGGATCGATAACTTCGCCTTCTAATGCGAGATCACCATCGTCTAAGTGAAGCCCCTCAACGGGCCAACTAACTCGCCGTCAAGGTTAAAGTACCATGCAACAAAAAGGTAAGGAACCCATTCCTCCAATCCCAAGTCGATCTAGATAGTAGAGCTACATTTAGTATATACTACTGCAGACTCAGGCACAAACACATTTTCATAGATAGCTTCATGATATACGGGAACTCCAAAACGTAGGGGCAGAAGAACATCCATCCTACAAGTCTGAAAAATAATAAAATGAGCCGAGACCCAGTAAATGAAATTTCTAGTTTTAAGTTAGGAAAATCAGCTTACCACTTCACCTAGCATAACCAACATGCATGCATAATAAACGGCATGCATAGAACTTAAATGCATGTTATACCTTTTCCGTCTGGATATGCCACAAAATCTTAGCAATGCCATATTTCACAATACTTTTACTCAGACGCAAGCATACGATATAAAACATCATACTAAGTAAAACATTCATACTCATGCATTAGGTTCATTACTTTATCATCCCAAACACTCCTGGGGCATGCCGACTCCAAGGCATCCCAATACACCCTTCAGGGCATCTCGACTCCCAAGGTATCTTGAAACACTCCCCTGGGCATCCCGATATACGGGGCATCGTCACACTCCACTATATGGGCGACGAAATTTATATTATTCTCATGCAAGCCATGATAACCAAATATTTGCATGCATATTTATTCACCTTCTTTTTACATCACATATCCTTTAAAGCCATGAAATGCATCATTCGAGATAATAAGTATGAAGTAATACAGATTCAAACTCAAAAGACTAAAGTCTCCTCAAGTTCAGAAAGTACGCATATCCAGATTTTGAGATAAAACTTCTTCGGTTTAGAAAATACATTTATCCAGATTTTGAAAGTAAAGTCTATTCGAGTTTAAAATACATACATCATGACTTTGAAAATAAAGTCTACTCAGTTCAAAATATATATATCCCAACTTTGAAAGTAAGTTCTGGTTAGTTTTAAAAATAGACAGAATCAAATTTTGACCATAAAGTCTGAGCGGTAAAGTCTAAACGTAAAGTCTAAGTGGTAAAGTCTAAACGTAAAACTTGAGGGTAAAATCTGAAGGTAAAGTCCGAACGTAAAGTCTGAGCAGTTTTAAAAGTATACAAGACCATAACTTGAGATTAAAATCTGTTCAACTCAGAAGTAAACAAAATCAGAATTTAAGATTAAAATCTATTCATTTCAGAAGTTAACAGAATCATTATTTACACTCACCTAATATACACTACTTTGAGTAAAACGATTTTCTACCATTTTAAACATAGATAAAGCCATTAAGAAGAATTCAATAATCACCTCAAAGATAACATTTACACGTTTAAATTTAACCGTTTCACTTGCCGATTTTCACCACACTTTAAGGAAACAAATTACATCCATTTAAACATGTACAGAATTAGCAAAAACAAATTCAACTATGACCATATTCTCACTATTATCACACATCATAATACCATTTCTCAAGCAACCAAGTTAATAAGTGTCAAGTAGATTTACTTAACTTAAATCTAGAGTCTTCACTTTCCTTGCGTAGAATCTGAACACCCAAAAGTTAAAGCTCTCCCGTAGATTTTGGATCGGGTGATGGTGAAAGCCAAAAGTGAAAAAGGGAGTTACAGTTTGGGGTAAAAATTCCCTTCGATATTTCCCCAAATAAAAATGAGATAGAGGGGACGTTGAGGTTGATAAATACATTGTACTCATAGGTGACACCTTCTCTTTCCATCACAACTAGGTGTAAAAAATCAAGGGCTCATTGGGTATGAGTAATGGCCAAGGAAAATGATTGCTTAGGCCAGGTGTCAAAACAAAAGCTTGGTTTAAGAGGATAAGTGGCATGTTTCATCCTTCATAGGCCATGTGAGAATGAGTGTCTAAAGAGATATTTTAGTGAGGAATTAAGAAGAAAACATAATATCTCCCCCCTTTCTTTTATAACACCAATTAGAATTATTAAGAAAATGGTTAACACTACTTAACAAAAAATAAACCAATAATATTACCCACTAATGGTAAATTAATTAATATCACACTACTATTAACGTATACAACAACGTTTAAAATTTTAAACACGTCGAGCTCGAAACGATTATGCTTCCGAATCCGCGCCTCGCAATTACGGTCCAACAACGATTTCTACGCATCCGCACGAATACTAACTTCAATAATACTTAGCTTTATTATCTAAGTATCATTTTCGAATATGAAAAGCTTCCAACTTCAAATACATATTATTACGAAATTTCCAGGTATTACAGCCTAGGCGGCCACGTGACCCTAGGCGGCCATCGCTAGGGGTGAGCAAGATGGACCATCCAAACCGGGACTGAACCAGACCGACTGGTTTGGTCCGGTTCTAGGAAATATCGGTTCGACTCCCAGTTCCTAAAAGTGGAATCGATATCCTGGCGGTCCGGTTCCTAATTCTAGGGTGGGAATCGGATTAGATCGGATCAATAAATATATATTTTTCTAATTTATATATAATATTTCATATATATGAAAAATATTTAATATTGGTCCCATTGGAACCGATTGTTCAATTTTTTCATATATTATACATATATTTTTCCAATTTTTTCCATGGCTTTATGGGATCAAATCAAAACTACAAAGGAAAGAACGGAGCAATCAGTTCCCAGTTCATAAAAAATATTTAATATTGATCCCAATGAAACCAGACCAAACCGGGAACTGCTCACCCCTAGACGTTGCGGCCCCAGGCCTTGTCACCTGGTGTCGCGCAACACTGGCGATGCTTACCTAGGTCATAGGACGTGAAGCCTCGTCGCTTAGGGTCGCGCGACCCCAATGAGGGCCGCTTAGGGTCGTGTGACCCTCATTAGGGGTTGCACGACCTCGAGCGATAACCATTGGTGCTAGGTCTGGCTCGCTGATAGTCATAGCCCTTCGTTGGCTCTGACAAAGTGTTTGCTCTACTTTTTTTAATAAAAAAATAAATCCAAAGCCCATTATAAAAATTCAAACATTACTTGGGTCAAAGTAGCTTTACAAAAGAAATTTTTACCAAACACAATTTATATTTCCTCAAAGGGCTTTAAGTTAAAGGTAATTGCATTTTTCCCAAGCTCATTTGCAAAGCCAAACCAAACGGGGCCTCTAACCCCTAGCCGGGGTCGCACACCTAACGGTGGCTCGTGAGTGCTCCCTACCCTTGCCACTAGCTCTGCCTCTTCTTCTATCTTTTTCTCTCTTAGGTTTTATTTTATTTTAATTTTAAATTTTCTAATTTTTAATCAACTTAGTATATAATTATAGATCGGCACTAGCGTGGACCGAGCCATTGATGGGTCAGCCGATGTCGTTTCTTTTATAACGAATGAACAATTTCATATAAATAAATATATAATTCAAGAATTCAATCGTATAGAATGAAAGTTTAGGAATCTAATTAAACAATTTATGAATATATATAATGCTCAGTTGACCTTTATCATTATAAATAAAATCGATTTTGTACAAATAAGAGCAACAAGTTAATATTTTATTTTCCTGTGAGAGGAAAAAATTGTTACTTCTAAGAGATTTCAAACATTGATAGGATGAGATATAAAATTAAGGAATTATACTGTATCTTATTCACAGTTTTGTGAATACAGTAATAAAATCGAATATTTTCACATCCTATCACGTCCATTATTTGGTATAAACGATATATTAGCATAAACGAACCTAAAAATGTACAAATGAAAATTGTAAGAATCTCTCGTGATTCATTGCTAATAAAACCACATTTGCACAAACAAGAAAACCTCTATCAATCAATTTATGATTATTATACTATCTAAATCTCAAACAGGGCAAAAGCTCATTGCAACATTCTCGAGTCTCAAGTTTGACTACGTCAATAAATGTAAACGAGTTACAGCAACACTGAAGAGGTATATCTATCGGTGAATGCCAACTCTAGTAAAGAGATAAAATATGATCATTGACATTCATGATTCCGAAATGTTTATTGTTTTGACTCTCTCATCACACTTGTTAAATTTCAACGCGAACTGTGGAACTATGGAGGAGAATGAGTTTCAACTTTCTTGCTGCTTTCGTGGACTTTTGATGTGAACCAAAGAGCTATCGACGAGGAGAAGTTTCGACTCTCTAGCCGTTTGACGTGAATAAAAAAAATAAGGCGGAGTCTTGAAGTTTCAATATGAACTAAAGATATAAAGGAGAAGGAGACAAAGACTATATGGTCTTTTCAAGTTTGAGTTTGCTGATTTAAAATTTAGGATCTTATACTTCATTTTCATTTACTTATTTTTTCCCTCTCTTTTTTATTTCTTTTTATTCCCTTCCATCATTCTCTAATAAAAAATTTATTAAATAATAAACTATATTAATATACCTGATGCACCTAGGGGACTGGCGGACCCGTTATGCGACTAGACGATTCTGCGGGCTTAAAGTCAACGATGTCGGATTGAGCTCAAATTTGGTCGGCTGAAGCGAAATGGCGTGCTGATCAATACTCACTGCCTTTGGCTATGACTAACGATGGATTTTCGCGATTCGAGATTGTTTAGATGGATTTTTCTTTTTTTTAAGTATTTTTTGGGTTAATTTAATAAAGGGCAGTTTCGTAATTTTACGTTTTAATGTTTACTAATCCTAGTAGGGTTGGGTTTGGGGATATATAAGCTTGTTTTAGGGTTTTCTTTAAGCAGACTTTGGATATTTTTGATTTGATAATCATATTTGGAGGACAAATTGTTCTTCTGTCGAATTTTCTTGTTCAGTCAATTTTTCTATCGCGTTTCGACATCAATTGGTATCAGAGCACAGGTTGCTTGAATCAATGGCTGAACAGAATCGCGGTCGTGGACGGCGGGCTTGTGGTGGCTGGGGGCGTAGAGGCGTTCCTGAAGCAGACAACCAACCTCGTATAAGAGATCTGCGAGACATAGAAATTGAAGAACAGAGAAGACGAATCCAGAATTTGGAGCGACAACTTGCGGAGGCGAGGTTGGGCGTTCAATCCGAAGAAGGAGAGGAATCTGAGGATTCATCCGATGATGAAGAAGAAGACGTAAACCCTTTCGGGGTTCTGAACCAGGGGCGGAATCGAGGAGTACGACCTGGAAATCAGCGTTCTTCTCAAAATTTCGGAATGAAGATCGAGATTCCCGAGTTTAATGGTAAAGCTCATCTTGATGAGTTTATTGATTGGTTGCATACGGTAGAATGGATTTTTGATCTTAAAGATCTAACTAAGGGGCAAAAAGTGAAGTTAGTGGCCATTAGGCTGCGAAAACATGCTTCGATTTGGTGGGAACACGTGAAAAAGCAACGCGCTAGAGAGGGGAAGCCGAAGGTGGATCGCTGGGAGAAGATGAAAAAGTTATTGCAAAAAAAATTTTTGCCTATCCATTATAGGCAAGGGGCGTTTATTGAGTATCATAACCTCAAGCAAGGTGATAAAACAGTTGAATAATTTATTGAAGAATTTGATCGTTTGCGGATGCGCTGTGATGTGGCGGAGGAAGACGAGCAGACAATTGCATATCTGACAGGGCTGCGGTATGAGATCTCTGATGTTGTCAAATTACAGCAGTATTGGATGTATGAGGATGTGTGCAGACTAGTCCTAAAGGTGGAGGGGCAGTTTAAAAGAAAGAGCAGTAAGTCCAAGTGGTCTAGCAGCGGTTCCAAGTGGACAGGCAACAGTTTCAAGTGGTCAGATAAAGAGTCCCGGGGGAAAGCAGGGAGTTCTTCGGCCCCGGCAGCAGTTAAGGGCGCTGGTTCAAAATCTGCAACAAAAGGAGAGCATGGTAGTGCAGAATTTAGCAGGGGAGGCACTGCAGGCAAGCGATGTTTTAAGTGTCAAGGATTCGGACATTTTGCTGCTGATTGTCCGAACCGACAAATTGTGACGCTTGTTGATAATCCGGTCTTTGATGAAGGTCCAGTTTATGATGAATCTGAAGGCGAAGAAGAGGATGCGGATGTGGAACAGGAAGGGATTATCTATGCTGATTCTGGTGAGTCTCTAGTCGTTAGAAGAATATTAAATGTTGCTGTAGCGGATGATGAATCATGGCTTAGACATAATATTTTTCATACTAAGTGCACTAGTAGAGAAAAAATATGCAGCGTGATAATAGATGGTGGGAGTTGTGAGTATGTGGTGTCCACGACTATGGTGGAAAAGTTGAGGTTGAAAACAGAAGATCATCCTCAACCATACAAGCTGTCGTGGTTTAGAAAAGGGAACGAGGTGAAGGTGAGCAAAAGGTGTCTTGTGCAATTTTCGATTGGAAAAAATTACATTGATGAGGTGTGGTGTGATGTAGTCCCAATGGATGCTTGCCATATTTTATTAGGGAGGCCGTGGCAGTTTGACAGAAAGACACAGCATGATGGTTTCAGAAATATTTATACCTTCAAGAAGGATGGTTGAACCATTACCCTAGATCCTTCAGATTTGAGAAAGGAAGTGAAGAATAATCTGCTGTCCAAGTCAGAATTTCTAGAAGAGGCAGTGAACCCGCCTGAGCTTTTTGTCATTGTGGTAATGGAGCGGAATTCTGACAGTTCTGAAATTCCTAACCAAGTTTTGCCCTTGCTTGAGGAGTTTGCTGATGTCGTATCGGAAGACTTACCACCTGGGTTGCCGGGTGAGCACAATGTTTCTAGAACTTTTAATGTAGCAGATTTGTCACCTTACTACACTGAAGAAGAAGAAGAAGGTCCTGAGGAGATTGATGACGACAATGAAGGCGAAGCAGATTCGAGGACGAATCTTTCTCTAGCAGGGGAGGATGATACACCTAGGGGACCGGCGGACCCGTTATGCGACTAGACGATTCTGCGGGCTTGAAGTCAACGATGTCCGATTGAGCTCAAATTTGGTCGGCTAAAGTGAAACGGCGTGCTGATCAATACTCACCGCCTTTGGCCGTGACTAACGATGAATTTTCGCGATTCGAGATTGTTTAAATGGATTTTTCTTTTTTTTTAGTATTTTTTGGGTTAATTTAATAAAGGGCAGTTTCGTAATTTTACGTTTTGATGTTTACTAATCCTAGTAGGGTTGGGTTTAGGGATATATAAGCTTGTTTTAGGGTTTCCTTTAAGCAGACTTTGGATATTTTTGATTTGATAATCATATTTGGAGGACGAATTGTTCTTCTGTCGAATTTTCTTGTTCAGTCAATTTTTCTATCGCGTTTCGGCATCAATACCTAAAATATATAATAGATATAGACACTAATTATACATACAAAAAATATATTATAGAATAGAAAGTGATTCAAATATATATAAAAATATTTATTTTTTATATTATAATTCAAATATTATTTATATATAATTAAAATTAAGATTTTAATTTTTTTTGTGAGGGTAATTTTAATAGTTCAAGAAGTGTGTTATTCGAGAAAAATAACTTTTATTTTATAGATATAAGAAATTTTATTTACCTTTAACTCACTCTCCCATATGATATTCTTTATTCTGATTATTTCTTCTTATATTCGGCTTTGTCATATCTTCAATTGAAATCAAATATAGGATACAATAAACTTTATCTTATCCAGACTACGTAAGTAGCCTCGAGACACAACAGCAAATGAGTGTCTCCCTAGGGACAAAAGAGACAAATCGCATCTGACTTCCCCGAATACAATCTAGATTCGCGTCTCCGCCGCCGTCCCCTCCGACCACAACCCGATCGCGCTCACTACCGTCACTCCTCTTCTCCATAACATGGGCTCCCGCTTCTCCGTCGACGGCGCCGACGACCACCACGACCACCTCCGCACCCTCGTCGCCGAGCAACACCGCGAGCTGATGGCCGCCCAGACCCTAGAATCGGACCTCGACCTCGCTTACCGCCTCCAGCTCGAGGAGGCCTTGGCCGCTTCCCTCTCTCTCCTCCCCTCCTCCTCCTCCTCCGCACCCCCGCCCCGAGCCCTAGCCCTAGCCCCGCCCGTCGACGTCGCCTCGCCCTCCTTCGCCTCCCTCCAGTCCGACGAGCTCTCCAAGTTCCAGCGAGAGCTCAAGGACCGCGAGCTGAGCGAGACCGAGGCGAGGCTCGTCAGGGAGGATCTCCACCGTCGGATCCACGATCAGAAGGTCGCCACCGAGATCATGACCATCCCCGACGATGACTGGGACGACTGGGGAGATGAGTTCGAGCGGCCTTTCGGCGAGGGCTCCTCCAAGGATCGCGGCGTCGGCGGCAGCGACGGTGATGTGTTCAGATTGTATTGCAAGGGTTTGGTGAGCGACGAGAGGGTCGAGGGGCAAAAGTGCAATTCCGTTTTCGCGGGGGTCGGAGTTGCCGTTTGTGATTTCAGGGGGAATTTGATATTCGAAGTGAGGAAGCCATTGGTCGGGCCCGGTACGAGCAAGAGCAAGGTCGTGGTTGAGACCAAGGCGCTGGTCGAAGGGCTTAATGCTGCTTTGGGGTTGAAGTTGAAGAGGATCGTGTTCTACTGCGATTACTTCCCGCTTTTCCAGTTTGTGAGTTTCTCTGTCTCTAGTTTCTGCGTTTCTCGCCATTCAATTGCTTATTTCCTTACTTGAATTGTATGTTTTGGCCGCGGTCCAATCTTCACACAGTGCGAGGGAGGTGCCTGTTTTGGTTTTCTTTATAGAGAATTTCCAAAGTTGAATTCTTCACTTCTTTATCGTTCTGTATTGGTCTACCTGTTGATCGATTGAAAATGCGAAACGTTGATCAAGATGAGCGCAATCTTGAAAACGTACCTGCGCCATTTGCATGGCTTTGTTGGATCCGATTGTTACTTGATGAGGTTAAAGGTATGTTTCCAGGCGTAATTAGTGTTTATCTGGCTTATAATTATACCGCGTCTTGGGAAATCTTCTACCCAACTTCTTCTTTAGCTGAAGCAATATCTGATTATATGATAGAGATAAATAAACCTTTGCACGTGAGTTATTTCTATTGGTGTAGCAGATGGCAAAGATGGTACATTGTCCTGACTCCTGACCCCACTTCAAATTATTCTAGTCTTTGTTTTGCAATTATGAAGGTTCAAATCATATGGCTTTACCAGAATACCTATGGACATAAATGTTTTGATTGACACTTTGGTTGTTTGTGTGGTTTATGGTATCTCTTTTGATGTTTAGTGTTTCTTTTTGTCTTTGTGCTTTATAATTCACTCTCTATTTATTTATTTATCAAAGACTGAAGGTTCCTCCATGAATCTAAGCAGAAATAATTATGGTAACCTCCTACGTTAGTACCTGGTTCGATTCATCGTAAGTATACAGTCTAGTCACTAATGTGGTCGACGTTACAATGTAGATTACTCGTAGATGGACGCCGAAGCAACGCAAGGTTGCGGTCTTAGTTGAGCAAGTGATTCTTCTTAGAAGAAAATTTGATCAGTGCAATTTCTTGTTGGTGGCACGAAATGAGTTCAAGTTTGCCTTTAAACTCGCACGAGATGCTATAACTTCCCAGATTGTGAGGCGTGCAGACGGTGTTGCCAGCAAGAATCCAAAGGAGACCTGTGTAATCTGTTTAGAAGATGCAGATGTTAGTCAGATATTTGCGGTTGATGGATGCTTGCACCGCTATTGCTTTTCTTGCATGAGACAGCATGTAGAGGTGAAGTTGCTCCATGGTATGGTGCCAAGATGTCCTCACGAGGGATGTAAAACTGATCTTGGTGTCAGCAACTGCAGTAAATTTTTGACACCCAAACTAATTGAGATGATGACCCAGCGGTTAAAGGAAGCCTCAATCCCTGTTACAGAGAAAATATATTGCCCTTATCCCACGTGCTCTGCATTGATGTCAAAAACTGAAGCTTCAGAATGCTCAACCACTTCCGTTTTAGGTGTTGCAAGATCCGGAGCAAGGAAATGCATAAAATGTCATAGACTCTTCTGTATCAATTGCAAGGTTCCTTGGCATAGTAGTTTGACATGCGTGGCCTATAAAAAATTGCATCCTGATCCTCCTGCTGAAGATGTAAAGCTGAAGTCTCTTGCTTCCAGGAATCTATGGCGTCAATGCATCAAATGCAATCACATGATCGAACTTTCTGAAGGCTGTTACCACATGACTTGCAGGTACTTAATTCCCATGAGTGACCTGCCTGGTTGGGTTGATCTTTACCTGGGGTATCTTCTAGTCGAAATGCATAATGGCAAGCTTTGCTGCTCGATAGTTTAATGCCTCAGGTTTATTGTTTAATGGTGAAATCTGTTTTCCGCTAATCTATGTGATTGGAGCTTCAGTGGTCGTATTCATGCTTTTGTTATTACACGCAAGTAGTAGAAGTAGGGACTATGGATATCAAAGACAATGCTTATAAAACTGGACCACACAGGCTGGTTCAACCTGTTGAATGAAGAATTGGACTATGTTCCGGTGACCAGAATGGTCAAGAGCCGGTCAGACCTCATGTTGACCCGGTTTGACCGGTCAACCAGTTTGAGTGGATCTTTGACCTTCTTGAAGATAAGAGAACAACCCCCCCTCTCTCTCCCTCTGAATTAGAATTTCATATTAAGAACAAGGGTCCTGTGGTCAAGGTCTTTACTTGAGTTTGAATGAAACTGCTGTTGACAGAGTGCTTATGGTAGTCGCGGGGGAAATATGCATCTTAAGATTATTCTAAGTTTGCAACGGTCTGTTGCTAGATTATGCCAGAGAAGGTAGATATAGGCTTAAGGCTTTACATGCCAGTACCTACAGATATTAGAAAGGCCAATGTGGTAGCACTAATGAATCCTTTTCATTTTGCTAGCAACCAGTAAATGCTTATGCAATTTCCCTAGTGCTTGAAATTGGCAAAACATTTGACTATGGGTGATTTGGAAATGGTCAGGCTGCTTTATTCAAACTTTCTTTTTGGTCCCTGTTGATATATATATCAACCTCAATGTAATTTATTGCTCCAAGATTTGTGTTGGAGTTGAAATGTTTAGCTTCTGATTAATTGCCACTGAAATTTTGAGTGTCCATAGTGTTTTGATAATGCTCCAAAAACATAATTTAAGTTTGTGGTTTTCTTTTTATCTTCTATATCTTTTGTCAGTTTTTTTTTACAAACTCCAAAAACCTCACTTAGCATTTCACCCTTGCAGATGTGGTTATGAGTTTTGCTACAATTGTGGTGCTGAGTGGAAGGATAAAAAACCTACTTGTTCTTGTCCGCTGTGGGAGGAAGACAATATTTTGTATGATGATGACAGGGATTTTGATGATGATGACGACGATGAAGATGAAGAAGATGAAGAATGGTATACTGACTCGGATGAGGATTATTTGTTCTGAACTGCTACTAATAATATTTATTCTCTCAATACTTGCCTTTTCTCGGGCGGGATATCACCTGTTCATAATTGGCAAACCTTGACGTGTATAGTTAGGTGGGACGCATTCTGTTTTTTCATCTCTTTTGCTGGACAAATACTTTGAAATAACGATTGAGCAATTCAATTTGCAAGCATATGGATTGTAAAGAATGAGTGAGTAAAGCAGATGCTTCCTGCATTGCTTTGAGATAAGGTTGGCTTTGAAATGAATGCCGAGGCTCGAGAGCACCCCAGTGAGAGAATCAGCAGGGAAGCCAAAAAGAATGTAAGGAGAAAGGGAGAAAACGAAGAAGAGATTGAAGATTTCTGAGATAGCTTGGAAACTTGCTGGTTCATGGAGACGAACAGAAGATGGTTTCTTTTTGCTTGGCAACTGATGGCGTCGAAAGTTATCTTATATGAGAAGTTATGGAGAATCTATTTATTGTGCTTGCTTTTTCAGACAAAAAATTAGTAAATTTGACAGGTTGAAAAAAGCCAGAAGTCACTGTAGAAGTATCGGTTCACGATGAGAGAAGTTATTTACTATAATAAGTAATTGATAGATATTTTTACAAAAGACTTTAAACTTTCGTTTATTTCTTGAAAAATAAATGATTTGAAAAATATTTTTTAAAAATGATCGCTTATAAAAATGAATGAACGAAAAATATTTTAATCATTTACGAAATGTTTAAACATAAATTGTTATTGATAATGAAAATATTTTTTATAATTAATTATTTTAAGTGATACAAGTGTCTTTTTTAGAAAAATATTTTTAAAATTATTTATTTTTCGCGAAATTAAAAAAAAAACTTGTTAATTGAACACTTATGTATGTATTTAAAGTTTTACTAATGCTCGCAGTGTTAACTGATGTTCCTGGGCTAAGCTGAAGCTCGAATGGTAAAACACGTTTTTGTTTTTTTGGTAGTTTGGTTGATTCATGTACAAGATCTCTATAAGTCCGGAAACGTATCTCATAACCCGTTTGGTTGAAGTAATGAAATAAAATTGTAATGTCACGACCTGAAATTTTTCATATAATTTGAACCAAGCAGGTGGACTTATTCATGATGACTTAGACAATTGGATTGTTGGATTCGCGCAAATAGTAAGAGTGTGCTCCTTGCTCAAAGCACAACTGTGGAGCATTTACTTAGGCCTCAAATTGACAATTCTTTAAGTATCACCAAACTTACTGTAAAGGTGGACTCGCAAGCAACCATTTCTCTGTTTCAAAAATCAACTTCATTGCTTCATTTTGATGAGACTCATTTATCAAATTAGAAGTATGCTCAAATATTTTTAGCAGGTCAAAATTCTCTATAATTTTAGAGAGGCAAATGCATGTGCAGATTGGCTAGCAAATTAGGTTATCTAACTCAACAATGCGGATGATAATCAACAATGCGGTCGAAAAGAGAAGGTATTCGCATAACCACTTTTACAACTAGACATGTCAAAATGGGTCATAAGCTCATTTCTTAACTTATATATATATATATATATATATATATATATTAATAAATGTGTTATAAATAGGTTACTTATATTCACTAAATGGGTTATAAATCGGTATAAGATGTTAAATAGGTCATAAATGAGTTTATAATTTATTTAAACTCAACTCATCTCTCTCATCCTTACTCAATTTCCTGCTCACTTATTTCGCATTCTCATCTTAGTTTGGGTATGATCTTTCCTAGATTGAGTTAAATTTGGAAGTATTTTAGCAATATGGATCGGGTAAGATATAGGTTATTAGATTTTTTTTTTTACATGGAAATGGGTCAAAACCAGTTAAATGGGTCTATTTTGATTAGACCAATTTTTACCCGGCCCATCCGTTTGACAGGCCTAATTGCTGCCTAACTATAACATAACTATAACATATGGAGGGTCACCTTGTAATAAAAGCTACTCTGTAATGGCTGTTACTTGTGAGCAAACACCGTAATATTTAGACATGTAATAAACCAATAATGTAAAGCATTGCTGCAATCATACACGTTGTTAATGACTCATGGTTTTCGCTTTCCAGGCCCTAATGGAATCTTTGTAATTTCAACGGAAATTGAGGCCATTTTAGAGTGAATCCAGACAGCGATATATGGACCATCGGGGGCCACTCTCTCAGCCCTTTTTCTCCTTCCAAAGATATTAGGAGATTCAAAATCATATGTGTTTCAAGTAACGGCATGAGATCGTCGGCCGATCAAATGATCTTCGGTCAATATTTTTCCGGCTACAAAAATAAGGGCAATTTTGTCCAAAATTTGGAATTGGGTAAAAAAAAAAGAAAATCCCCAAATTAAATTTAAATTAAGTTTTTCCTTCAACTTTTCACTTTTCTTCTTCCTCTCCCGCTGCTCCTCAAGCAAATCTCTCCTTGCCCCATCCTCGGCCGCTTCACGCTTGGTCCTCGCTGCTCCTCACCCGATCCTTCTTGCTCCTCGCGAGCTTCAGTCCGTCATTTGCTCTCCGCCATTGTCTCTTTGTTCCCAAGTTCAGTTGTCCGCGAGCTTCAAGTCCTTCGCGAGCCCATGCTTATCCACCTGTTTAATTATTCATCACGTCTTCATTGGATTCTTCTTTCGTTTGTGATTTCAGAAACGGCTTTCTGATGTTGCGGGAAGCGGAGGCTTGATCTTGTCGGGGGCAATGGCGCAAGGTGGTCCTTCATCAAATGGTTTGTCGCTCTTCCGTTTAGGCCTTACACTAATTGTCGTGGGCTTTCCCCTGTTACGTTACATTGAACAGGAACGTAACTCGAGTCCGGCATGCTCACTTTGCAAGATTTGTGCTGGTGATTAAATTATATCTACCCATACATATGCGAATTTTAAAATTTTCTAAAAGCTCTCAAATTGTGATCAATGTCAAGATGCCATGGTGATACCGTGTCAGATAATGGCCCAATCAAGTTTATAGGCATCAATCTTCGGCCCATCATGCCCGTTCCGCAAACCAAATAGCCGATTGGGTAGTTAAGGCTCAGTGCTAGATATTCCCTCTCCTCATTCTAGGTTACCTGTCCCTTCAGCATCTTTGGAATCATTCATGTTTGGTTGTCCCTTCAGGCTTTTCTTTTTTTTTTTTTTTGGTCGAAAATCGAAATGATTCATTCATTAACCAAAAGAGGATGACATAGGTAATGGGTTTCCGAACATAAAAGATCACATAACGGTAAAGGTGGTACGACAAGCCAGTCATGCGGTAGGAGTTTTTTGCGGTGAGACTTTGCTAACCAGTCCGCCACTCGGTTGGATTCGCGTGGGCTATAGGTTAGTTGGACATACTGGGCCCGTGCAAGCAGCTCTTTGCATTCGTCGAGGATGGCCTGCAATTCCCATGGGCCGGCAATGTGGCCCACAACATAGTGCACGAGTGATAAGCTGTCCGTGCATAACTCCACGTGCAGATCAGAAGTCTTCCCCTGTTCGTGTTGTCTTCGCCGAAGCTCAGTTCGATCTTGCAAGTACAGTAGAGCAGTTCGCAGTGCTAGGGTTTCGATCTCCAGTGCCGAAGAAGCCACCGCACGTTCGGCGAAGCCTCCAACGATCCTCCCCAGTGAGTCGCGGCAAACTCCAGCAACCGATCCTTCCCTTTCTCCTTCGACGAGCGAACCATCGATATTCAGTTTCACGCTGCCGCTCTCTGGGGGGATCCACGAGTTGGGTGAGTTCTTCAGTCGGTCCTGTTGTCGATTGTTCGCTCGGGGGTTCCATCGCTTAAAATTTTTGTCTGTGGTGCATGCTTCGTCGACTATTGAGCTCGGATTTGGACGGCGATTTTGGAAGACGACGCTGTTTCGGGCGAGCCATATTTTCCACAAGACCCTAGAGACCAACTCAGATGAAGGCAGGTGAGTGTTCTGGTTGAAGGTGTCCAACAGCCACTTTTCAATTCTCGTAATTTCGTAACTAGATATATGGATGTTGAGTCGGACGTCTGACCATATTGTTTTGGTCCAGTCGCACAGCAGAAAGAGGTGTTCCGTAGACTCAGGGGCTTGCTTACAGACTGGGCAGAGAGGATCAGGCACAATCTTTCGCTTGCACAGGTTCTCTCGTGTTGGTAAGGTATTCTGGCACACACTCCAAGTGAAAAATTTAATTTTTGGCTGAGTGTTGAGGTTCCAGATTTTTTTCCATAGGGATTGGTTCATAGAGACTGTGCTCTAGAGCTGCGGCTGTACAATTGTGTTTTCCCTGGTGTTCATCGTCTCCGTGAGTGCCACTTGTTTTCGATTACCGCTATATCAAATACGTCGTTATTGATTTTTCGCTTTCTAGGCCCCAGTGGCATATTCGTAATTTCAACAGAAACCGAGGCGATTTTGCTGTGAATCAAGACAGTGATTAGGGAGTCGTTGACGCGAGACGGGACAACGTCGGGGCCACGTTCTCAGCTCTCTCTCTCTCTACCTTCTGCGATTGTTTCTGGGTGCGCCGACTTACCGAGCCTTTGGATGTCGGCGACGCAGAGGATACTCTGCGCTCTCAGCCCAACGCTCCTCCGCCGTTCTTCCCTGCCGGCGGCGCTGCTGTCCAGGACCTCCCCCTTCCCCTCGCGTCGCTCCCTCGATCCTCGCGGAGCCGTCGCCCGCTCGCTCGCCTTCGTCCCCTCCTCCTCCTCCGCCACCGCCCGTCGATCGATCATGCGTCGCCATCAGGTACTTCGTCTCCCCGCGCCGACGGCCGCCTCCCTTTTGCCGTCAGCGGTGGCCCTTCTGTTGTCGTCGAGCGCTGCGTCGTTGTGTCGCGCTCGGCGGAACTTTGTGTCGCGCGCTTTGCGGTTCCTGGGTCCGATGCTTCGGATGGTTGACCAGTGCTTCCGTTCACTCGTTTGAGTTGCTTTCTTCTTCTAATGTTCGTGCAGCAATGCTTGTCGGTTAATGCTAGATTTTGCGATTATCAGCTTTGGCGCGAGTAGAGGACTTTTGATGTTCATTTTTCATCATTCCCTTTACTCTTTATTTGTAATTTGTGCAAGTTAATGAAAAGGTGGAGTGATTTACTCGTTATCGGCACTATGGCTTCAAATGAATGGATTATTTTTTTGATGCGGTCTTACAGAGAAAGGGTCGGCATAGAGAGCAGAAGTGGAAGGAGGAAAACCCTTCCGTAACAGCTCCGGAAAGGAATAGTGCATTGACATTTGAAGCTGTTACCAGCAGACTCGGAGGGTTAGATATTGCGGAGTCGAGTGGAGATGTTCATTCTCCCCAATTGGGCGGCATTCGATCGGCAAACCATCATACTCCTTTCCAAGGTGAGAAGGCAATCTGGAAGCCCGGAGCCTATGGAACAGCTAGTGGACCCGTGGAAGCGGACACTGAGAGTAAGACTGCGGATAAAGGAGTGGCGGAGGTGCAAGAGAACAGCTCTGGCTCAAGTGTGGCGCAAGAGATCTCTCCGGGTTTGAGTAAGTTGTTCAGGACAAATTATTTGGAGGGTTTCTCTGTGGATAACGATACGTATACAAGTGCCCAAATTAGAGCAACCTTCTACCCCAAGTTTGAAAATGAGAAGTCTGATCAGGAGGTAATCTTTATTTCGAAACAGTCCCTTATTATTTTGCTTTATCAGGATGTATGCCTTGTTCAGTTATGAAGGGTACTAGTAACTTCTGATAAGTTATCTTGCACACAAGAACGTCTACAACAGTTTTCTGCTCCTTCAGGCGCTTCATCTTTATCAATGGAAACCAAGCTTTGCATGTTTTCTATCTATTCATGTGTTTTCAATTTTTCAGATTAGGACAAGGATGATTGAGATGGTGTCGAAAGGCCTGGCAACATTAGAGGTATGCCACCTTACTGGCTCCATGTTTTCCCCTAGTAGGAATACACGTTTGCATTCGGCAAAGAGTGTTAACTTATATGTACCAGATATTTGATGAAATTCATAGTTTGCCAACCTTTCCCTATTGCATATGCTAAATGCGTAATTTATTTAGATAACTGCCGAGTGAGGGAGATGATGTTGTTTTTTGACCCAGGTTAAGTTACACTGATGCAGGTTTCCCTCAAGCATTCAGGTTCTCTCTTCATGTATGCCGGTCATGAGGGAGGAGCATATGCCAAGAACAGCTTTGGAAATATGTAAGCTGAAAAGCTTTCTGTGTCTGTGGCACATTGCATTGAGTACTTAGTAGATGCTCCTGTTATAGATACACTGCTGTGGGAGTTTTTGTCCTTGGCCGCATGTTTCGGGAGTCATGGGGTATGGAAGCAGGAAAAATGCAAGCTGAGTTCAATGCCTTTCTGGAGGTGAGTGGGTATTTCACTCTAATGTTAGCTGTCAATATTATTTATATTCTCCTTGATGTTCGACCAAAATTTAGATGAATATCTGGAATTCCAAATTTAAGTCTTTTCCCATGTAATTTCCATGGGAACATAAAAATCCGTGTAGGTCTTTACTACCATGTTTTTTGGGATAAAATTCATTGATTGATGCGAGGCCTTTTTCCCCTCTCAATTTCTTTTTGTCGGTATTTTCTATACAATTGGGCTGCTTGGAACTTAATCTTCAGGTTGAGCTTTTGTAGTGGCTAGTCCCTAGACCTTAAACTTGCATAAGTGAGAGAAAGAAGTGTTAGAAATTCAAGTGCTAAGACTCTCACCAATTAGGTGATTAGGGGGTCTTTTATTTTTAATTTGGTGCTTATACTTTTAAGTGTTTGTAATTTGACTTTTCTTTATTTTATATTGAAAATTTCAAATCTTTAAGAATCTTAATTCATTTTCGTGAAATTACATAGTTTTTAAATTTAAATATAAGGATCGAGGTCTTTTTCTCCTCTCCATTTCTTTTTGTGGGTATTTTCTATGCAATTGGGCTGCTTGGAGCTTAATCTTCAGGTCAAGCTTTTGCATTGGCTAGTCCCTAGACCGTAAACGTGCATAAGTGAAAGAAAGAAGTGTTAGCGATTCAAGTTCTAAAACTCTCACCAATTAGGTGATTGGGGTCTTTTATTTTTAATTTGGTGCTCATACTTTCAAGGGTTTTTAATCTGACTTTCCTTTATTTATATTAAAAATTTCAAATCTTTAAGAATCTTAATTCATTCGTGAAAATTACATATTTTCTAAATCTAAAATAATATTTTCATTTTGGCGGAACGTCATAGTAGTTAAGAAATTGAAAAAGATGGACCTTAATATGGAAATGATTCAACTCTCTCTCTCTCTCTCTCTCTCTCTCTCTCTCTCTCTCTCAACAAAGGGCACGTGTGCACTACTGTGTACACCACAAATGCGGTTGTGCTCATATGGACATAAGTGAAATGAAATAGTTTGCTAGTGTAAACAAGCAACCACTCAAGTTCATGAGTATCCTGTAGCTGTAATATGGAAATTAGGATTCCGACTATGTGGGAGATTTCCAGTTAGCAATGTTCATTTCTGTTCACAGCATTGGCACATGATCTCTGTAGTTAAATTTTTTATAGTATGCTTTACCTTTTCCAACAGCTTTTTCTTCAATAATTCCAGGAAAACAGGATGTGTATTTCTATGGAGCTGGTAACAGCTGTTTTGGGTGACCACGGGCAGCGACCCCGAGAAGATTATGGTATCATTTTTACTCCTTTTCTACTTTGAGGTTCTTTGTTAGGATGTATGTGTTCTATATTTGGATCTTTAAAAATTTGTTAATGAATACATGGTTGATTGCTTGTATGTTTCTTTTCTTATTTCTACTTTGCGTGTCCTTCTGTTCTTGGAGTCATACAATGAGTTGGGGCTGAAAAACTTTTACTTTTTAATTGTGGTTATGGTTGATGTTTAGAGATCGACTGCCCATGAGTTGTACTTTCCATCATCTGCCATTACTATAGTCTCAAATCTTATTGAAAAGTTCCATTTCATGTCTTTCTGTTACATCATGCCTCCGTAAATATATTGATCCTTGTGTGAAAGTAGTTTTTGCAAGGATAGCTCTTTAGATAGAATAGTGAAGTATATATATCTATTCCTATTGATAGAATTCTCCAAAAGAAATGGTTCATTAAGAGTTACTTTTTCTTACCATTTCATCGTGAAGAACTTGACTTTGCGATGGATAGTTTTCTTTATTCAGTAGTTTGTTTTGGTCATTATGTCTATTCTCAACATTCATAGAAGTAGAAAAGTATGAAAAGTTTATTGTTTTGTCAAACCATTCTTGTTACTTCAACAGTTGTAGTTACCGCTGTCACTGAATTGGCAAGTGGCAAGCCTAAATTCTACCCCACTTCTGAAGTTATTGCGTTTTGTCGAAAATGGCGTCTCCCTACCAACCATGTATGGTTGTTCTCAACAAGGTATGTTCACATAACTAATTGCCCTTTGATTAATTATTAGACATTGTGGATTTATCAATTGAACAGTTTATCCTACATTCTACACATATTATCTTCTTGCCTATTTGATTGTAGTAATAATTTGCACTCAGTAAAAAATTAATAGGAAAAAACTACATCATCTTGCATAGAGTGAAATGACTGTTCTCTGCCATAGTTTAAACTATTTGAATATGGGATACCAATGAATGTTAGCATATTTCTTAACACTCCCGTTTGCTTGAAAGATGGACCTTCGCAGGAGAGATAGGATATGCCACTAGATAGCTATAGACTAGAACACGTGAACTAACAATAGGAGGGAGTGCGAGATTCAAACTTTTGACATAAGCTTCATATCATGTGAAATATCCATTTTTTTCCTAAAAGTTTAACCTGTCTGGATATAAGTTCGCAATGCATATCTGGAATATTTCTTTATGCATTGCATCTTTTTATGCACTTTAAAAGATTTGCACATGCTAGCAGTTGTTTCACATCCTATTTGGTGTTATAAATAAATAGACATTATGTTTCTGTATCATTGTAGCAATGGTGTTTGACTTGGACAAAGGTTAGTATCTAACTAATACGCAAGCCATACCAAAGCAGTTATACTTAATGGATTTTCTTTGGCTATGCTCAATATACAGTACATAAAGGCTTTGGGGATGAATTTGGAGTTCTTTATGTGGTACGTAAACTGACTATTAGTTTGTGTACTTGATGTAAAAGTCATGAGGATAATTGTGAGTGAGTATTCTAACAATTCTAACAGCATAGTCTTCAAAGAAGAGTTTTCACCTTGTATATAGATGCAGTGTAAGTGCACACCTGAGGTAGTCGACCATATCTGAAGTCGTTGTCCCGGACCGAGAAAAGCTCAGTTTTTTAGGTATTCACTGGTCTGAAGCTTCTCCTGTTAGGGAAGAGCTCTGCTCTTGGGAAGGAGTTTGTTTTGTGAACAACAAAGAGAGAAGATCTATACTTGGTTCTTTTTCTCCAGCAAATTTTTTTGGCTTATTGGAGAGGGAGAAACTGCAAGGCTTTTCAAAGTCTAATTCTTTCAATGTAAAAAGAAAATAGGGGCTGTCATTTTGGGTTTTTTGGGTTACTGAACATACTGCTGGAGAATTTTTTAGACTTTTTACATTCATTTTCTCCCTAATTTTTTGATATAGTAGTGGTACATCTTATAAATGTTTCCTTTTTAGTTTTTGAAAAAGAAAACATTATCAATACTTTAGAACATGTCAAGACTGAAGTTAAGGCCCACTCACTAAGATAAGTGTACTACTTTTGAACAAAAGTGTCTTCATAATATTAGGAGGGAACTGCTCCTTAAGATGGAGAAATTGTAGTGGGTGGACCATTTGATGGCTAATATGCATATTGTGTCTTATAGCACTCATTTGATTAAACTTTACTACAGGCGGAATGAATTACTGACTCTGCATACAATTAGGTTCAAGTAGATCTTTAAATCAAGGAAAAAAAATTATTAGTGAACTTACTATTCAATTGGATTAGTGAACTGATGCAAATAATACATACTTAAAGAAAAAATCAAATTGTAAAAATTGACGTGGGAAAGATTCAGAGGTTGTATTCAATATTGGAATTAGTCAAAAAAAGCACACACTCAAAGAAAAGTAATCTCGAATTCTTTAATCAAACTTATCTCAATTGAATTAGTGGACTAATGAAATTAGAAAATAGTATGTATCTTTATGAGAAAGTAAAATAATAAATGAGAAAAAAAAAGGAATAAGAAAACAATGATTTGTGTACTAACTATTTGATGTATTGGTGAACTGATGAAACAAGGAAAAGCAAATGATGTGGAAGAAATCAACTAGCAAATCAGAAATACATCTACATTGAAATTAGACAAAAGTACATATTTAAAGAAATCGAATTCCAAATTCTTCAATCAAAGACTTTTGTAGGTAGACTAGACTAATTTGTGATTTCTTCAGCTTCTTCTCTCTTCTGCTTTTGATTGGTTGTCCAATGCTTTAAACTCAAGCATCCCTTGTCATAAGTGCTCGTCTGCTAATTTGGGTTGCCAAACAAATTTTATTTCTATTTTAGGAAGTCAGTGACAACCTTTTTTGCTGCCTATGATGCTTTATGTGAAGAAGGAACAGCAACACCTGTTTGTAAGGCTCTTAATGAAGTTGCAGATATTTCTGTACCAGGTAATGCTGAAGAGCAGGTTGATGTTGCTATTGTACATTATTTAAGCTTCACCACTCTTGGTATAGCAAAGCTTTTATCACCTACAATTTTTTTTTTTTGTTTGTGACTGCAGAAGAAATTATATACATTAGACTTCTAATGTTATAATTGTCCTTTTATCTGAGATCATTTATTTGCATCTTAAAATTTAATCACTTTGGTTGATGTCTTTCTCCTTGGGGAACTATCGGTGACTTGGAATTCTGTGCAGGATCAATAGATCATATCAATGTGCAAGGTGAAATCTTAGAGGGTCTCGTGGCTCGAATTGTAAGCCCCGAGAGTTCAAAACATATGGAAGAAGTCTTGAAGGACTTCCCTCCTCCACCAAATGAAGGAGGTACTCAATCTTGTTCTGTTGACGTATAATTGAATAGAGTTGCAATCACATTTGTTCAAATTATATTCAAATGCAGTCTTTTTCAGTTGTTGCTGAAGTCAACGGAACATTGCCTAATTTCAATAATATTCTCAGTTTATTTTTATTTTGCTTCTTATGTCAGATCATCTTGATCTGGGACCCAGCCTTAGAGAAATTTGCGCGGCAAATAGGACAGATGAGAAACAGGTGAGATTGAATTTGTCCAAGTGGGAGTATACTCTAAGCCTTATATTCCTGAACACCATCGCTTAGGTGACATTGATGATGTGAGCATATTGATGATTTTTTTGACTATCCAAATTTAATTGCAGCAAATGAAAGCACTCCTTAAGGGTGTGGATACCTCCTTTTGTCCTGATCTTTTAGACTGGCTTGGGAATGAAACAGGCGATAACCATTCAAGAAATGCAGACCGATCTGTTGTGGCAAAATTTTTGCAATCACGGCCTGCTGACTACTCTACCACCAAGCTGCAGGTGAAACTCTGCAGTTGAATGAATTGTCTCTGCAGCAAAATTCTGCTTGCTGTGTAGGATTTTGCTTTCTTGTTTGATGACACTTATTCTTCTGTCAAACCAGGAAATGATTCGCTTAATGAGAGAAAGACGCTATCCGGCTGCATTTAAATGCTATCACAATTTTCACAAAATCAACTCTATATCAAGTGAAAATCTTTTCTACAAATTGGTCATTCATGTTCACAGCGATTCAACTTTCCGCAGATACCAAAAAGAGATGAGGTCAAGTTCAAGCCTACCTTCCTTCTCTTGGTTAATGGATTTTATTTGTAATTTTGTGTGTAATAGTGTGAATAAATGATCTTCAGGTCCAATCCGGGATTGTGGCCACTATATAGAGGTAAACATATGCTATTTCAATACACACACTACCTTTCTTATTTTACCATGCATCCTAACTCGTAAGTATTATACACTAGAAAGATCTGTCGACGAGAGTTTAATCTTGAATTCTGCTATATCTTGCAGGGTTTTTTGTCGACATTAATTTATTCAAGGCAAATAAAGAACGAGCTGCTGAAATTGCAAATAGCAGTCTGGATATTGTAGAAAATACTAATGGTACTGCTGCATCCCCAAAGGATAGTTTGGCGGATGATGATGCAAACTTAATGATAAAACTGAAATTTCTAACCTATAAGGTACGCGTTGTTTTTGCACAAGTCTACTGAAAATTGTCTTTATCTTTAGTTGTATCTGGTTGCAAATCAAAATGGTTAGTTTTGTTAAAGCAGCTTTCAAGAGGTGTTGTGGAAAATGTGGTGGCTTTACTTTTTTCCTGTAGTTTGTATTTCCTTCTATATAGGAAACGTACAAAAAATGGTAGTGCGCAAGGCCCCTATGTGCAAGGGTTAGGGGAGCATATAAACTTACGATATGCCAGCAGATAGCATATAATCCAAGTTGAGTTTGCTTGTAGATATCCCCTGGTTTCAATGGGGTAATGATTTTTATTCCAACTCTTCTCAAAAAACCAATATGCCTTCAAATTTCATCTCTATACCAAAGTGGTGTCTTCTATCGTTTTAGTTCTACAACTTAGTCTGCTGCTGAAGCAATAGATGTTTAGTGGCATTCTGTACCTTCACATTTAGAAAGCTGCTCTGAGTTGCGGGGGTGGTAAAGATTGAGCTGTCGGTGAATTTAGTCTACTCAGAACTTCTCAATCTCAGAATTGACTCAATTGTTAGGACTTGTTACTTAGTTGAGTAATTTGAGGCTTGGCTCAATGAGTTTACGTGCTCAAGCTCAACTGGACTCAGATGCATTATCCAAAAGTAAATTATACTCTATCCTCAAGGTAACCAGAAACAGTGAACTTGAACTTGGATATCAATGTATACAGAATTGAAAAATAAGATTATGCTTATAAGCTTGGTTATTATGAAACACTAATATCTTTAAAACTCAACTAGGAGTGCAATGAGGCTTGAATTTTATTAAGTTCGACACTCTACTGACTCCAACTTGGTGTTTAGACTAACTTCTACACTGCATAGATGATATGGTTGACACCAATTTTATGAGATTGCAAAGTCCAATGCTCCCATATTTTTTCTCTGGTTCCGAATTGCGTATCTGCTTTGATTGAAATAAAAACATTTTGGACACCATTCAGAGTCAATTCCGTATTTGATTCAGAATTCTTAGGTGGCTTTGAACTTGTACTGGGGCCATATTTTCAGTATTGCATTCTGACCAAACTAGTTTTGGCTTATTTATAGGGAAGATTGATGATTATCCGTTTTTTGTGCACAGTGATGGAGTAGTAATCCGATACACAAATTGCTTAAATACAATCTCACAGTCATCATTCCGAATTTCTTCTGCAGCTCCGGACGTTTTTGATTCGCAATGGTTTGTCCATACTTTTTAAGCAGGGTCCAGCCGCATATAAGGCCTACTACGAAAGGTAAGTGCAGTATTCTTGAATAATGGTGTCTTGAAAATATGTGGAGAGTACTGCTCCATACAGTGAAGAATAAGTGCTTGGGAGAGGGCGATAGCTAGTGCGCATGTGACAAATTACATTCATTTGATTACAATATGTTGATTAATGAACTGATTATTTATTAGTATGATGAGGACCCTGTGTAATAGGGTGCAATTCCATGAAAGTGTCATCCCAGTGAGCAAGAGTATTGTTGGTATCAAGCACGTAGTTTTATTATGATCAGATCAATGAGTAAAGACTTGAGTGATTTTGTACAAGCATGGTTACCAAACAATGTCCTATTTTGACACTACAGACAAATGACGATATGGGGTACTTCACCTGGAAAACAGAGACAACTCAGCAAGATGTTAGATGAATGGTAATATTTCGGCAACTTTTTGTGGGATCTCTTTGATTTGGATTTCTCACATTTAGTGATCTTCAGGGCTGTTTATATCCGAAGAAAGTGTGGAAATAAACAGTTATCATCATCAACATACCTCAGTGAGGCTGAACCTTTTCTAGAACAGTACGCAAAACGCAGTCTGGACAATCAAGCTTTAATAGGATCTGCCGGAAATTTTGTGAGGGCCGAAGATTTTCTTGCTATTATTGAAGGAGGCAGGGATGAAGAAGGTGATCTGGAAACTGATCGACAAGTAGCACCACCAAGTTCTAGTCCCTCTGCCAGAGACTCTATTGTGAAGGATCATGGTCTAATTGTATTTTTTCCAGGTGTGTTTGTCTTTGCTGCTTATTTGGGTGTGTGTGTGTTGGGGGTGGGGGGGTGTGGGGTTTGAAAGGGGATGGAGGGATCCTTATGTTCGATGTTTTCTTTAAGTATTTTAAATTGACGTTCCTTCTTTCATCTAAAGATATGTCTCCTCTCTACAATTGTCTTGGCCTTTGGGCTACATGAAGCGCCTCTTGAGCTAGAACTGTCTTTTCTTGTTGATGTATGTGTAGTCACTTGAGTAGCATTTTGCTCCCGTTGGTAATTATATTCTCTTTTTTGAAAGAATCTCACTAAAAATTTCGAAGAATCCTCGCAACAAGAGTTTTAGGTACTTTGAGGGAGGGATTCTTATGATTTTGTTTTAAGTTCTTAAATAATCTGCCAATAAATGTTCAATGATTTCTTTAAGTATTTTAAATTGACGTTCCTTCTTTCATCTAAAGATAAGTCTCCCCTCTACAATTGTCTTGGCCTTTGGGCTGCATGAAGCGCCTCTTGAGCTAGAACTGTCTTTTCTTGTTGATGTATGTGTAGTCACTTGAGCAGCATTTTGCTCCTGTTGGTAATTATATTCTCTATTTTTGAAAGAATCTCACTAAGAATTTCGAAGAATCCTCCGCAACAAGAGTTTTAGGTACTTTTGGTCACACAACAGCTGAATTGAGTCTGCGGCCAGTTATACATCTATTGTTCTGTATTCATTTGTGAATGGGTTGGCAGAACTGTTTGGTGTTTATCTCAATAACAATACCTCATTCTTCTTTGTTAAGGCATATTATCATAGCAAAAGCACGCTGCTTTAGTGCAAATTTTATGAAATGTTAGCCTCTTTAACAATCAGATTCTATCTCAGCCTGTGAGTTCTCAGAAGTTTTATATATGTCCAGTTTCTGCAAGATCTTTTTTTTGTCTTAGTTGCAGCACCACTTTATGATTTCTTTCTTTTTTAATAACTAATATCAATTAGTTATTGGTTTGAGCAAACATAAATTGGTCTCCAAAAATTCTCATCTTATACTTCTTCGTGGATAATTTGTTACTTCAGATGTGGTCATTATGTTTTGATTTATCATATCTCAGGAATACCTGGTTGTGCTAAGTCAGCCATGTGCAAGGAACTATTGAGTGCCCCAGGTGGTCTTGGGGATGATCGGCCGGTCCATAGTCTAATGGGTGACCTTGTTAAAGGTATTGAACATTGTTGGGATGTCATCAAACTTATGCTTCCATACCTCATTTGGATTTCAATGCTCTTCATCGGTATAATTTTGGCTGTTTACCATTCGCAATGTGTCCATCGCCTTGAGTCAAAATAAAGAGTGGCCTCTCAATATATGTGCCCATCTGGCCCTGTAAATATGACGAAGGACTAGGCCTGTTCACCTAAGCCTGGCAACAAAGAACAATAAGTGAAGCATCGCAAGAGAGGATTTTTCAAGTGGAAAATAGTAAATTAACTTAGCTGAAAGAAGATTGACTGCTCAGGGTAGTTGGATTGGTTGTCCACTTCACTCCGCTATTTATGGTGTCACTTTGGTTGACAATTTGTTTATTTGACAGAAGTTCAAGCTTCAAGCATAATCTGTTGCGGTGTATAGGCTTACTATACTTAACTCAAATCATCATGAATTTCTGATCCTCGTTGTACACCATACTTCCCTTAAAATGTTCATGTGCTCTTGTCGGAACAATTCCTGATGAAAGAATCTTACTACAAGCCAATATTATGGATGCAAATTTTTTTTCCCTATACTTTTTTTGAAAGTTTATTTCTCTGTATGGGCATATGGGTAGGGAAGTATTGGCAGAAAGTTGCTGATGAACGCAGGAGAAAACCCCATTCTATAATGCTAGCAGACAAGAATGCTCCAAATGAAGAAGTTTGGAGACTGGTGATTTTCTTTCTGTTTTCCCTTTAGATTATGATTTATAGTCTACATTTTGTTCTTTTTTTCGTTTTCTACTGAGTCAGTATATTGGCGTCGTTTCACTTATTGCTCGCTCCTACAGAGAACTAGGGTAAAAAATAGACTTCCTTTCCATTGACATGACGAGCTCTGCAATTACGGGTACCATGGGAATTTATGCTAGGGTCAAAAGTGAGTCAAGCTACTGGCGAATACTTCCTACTTCAATGATTCCTCGAGATTGATTCGTTTGATTGCAGTTGAACTCAAGAGTGCCAAAAACTCAGTTCAACGAGCTCACTAACTTGATCGAACTTTTGTTATTTCATCAAAGATATCTAATAGTGTAAAAATAGACTCCTAAATCCTTCGAACAATAGCATATCCACACACACTCGTATGTTTAAGGGAAGATACTGCGGCTTGCTCTAGTTCATTTATAATTTTGTTGTAATCAAATCGAATTTGAATATCTCAATTTTCTATTTAGAGATGAGCTTTAGCTGGAAATTTAATACTCGATTTTGCTAGAGTCGAGTTTCGAGCATCAAAACGTGAGTCAAGTCCAATGTTACCTAGATCGTGGTTCGTTATGGTACTTGGTATGGATTCGGGTATGCATAGCGCTATTTCTTAGGTTTGCGGTTTGGGGGGTAGGCTTAGATGGTTCGTTAGTTGGGATCATGGTTCGTCATAGGTGGTATATCCAATAAACTGCACATACCTTGACACATAATCATATTGACTCTTTTCTTCTAAAATTATGTTTTTATGCTTGGGCTAAAAAAGTTCGTGCGGTCTCAACTAGGTAAAAGATATAATTTGGGCTACCCCATGTCTTACTCAATCATTGGGCTATATGGATTTGATCCTTTGGGCTTAGAATTTATTTATAGGAGGTTATCTTGAGTAAGGGGGGTCAAAAAGTCAAAACCTTGGGAATCGATGGACGCAAAGCTTGAGGAGAGAAATTCTTCTTCTTTTTATAACCGCAAAAGACCAAATGAGTAAGCCATAGCTAAGCCAAGAAGCATTCTAATTTCTAGCAGCTCTCTAGGGTATCAGGATAACTAAAACTGGTGATCCAAGTCCATAAGTACTGTGATCAGGGTCAAACAACCCTGATCGCTAATAGCAGGTGTTCCCACGAATCTGAAACAATTAAAACTGAAGGAACTTATCTGTGCTAATCTAGGTTGCAGTAGCTAGCAAAAGTGAATATTTTTTTTTGGTATGATCAAAAGTGAATTAAAATGGTTCAATTACATCAAAAAATTGTCGTGGCTTTTATTAAACTAACCTTCAAGGGAATATGTGGCTATATAGCTAATTCTCTTTCTGTTTGGTGACAATATGAGTCAGTCAACTGATTAAGCAATGAATCTCTTTGGCCAGATTATTGATTAAAGTTTGGGGTAATGACAGTGATGGACCTTGAACTTTTTCTCGATTTTCGATGTTGTCATTGAACTTTTTTTTTTATTCAATCTAGCTCCTGAACTTTTGGAAATTGGCTCAATCAATTGTATAATTTGATTTTTAACAACTAAAGCAATTCCATCTTTAAGCTACTACTTTCAAAAAGATGATGTTGCGAATCTGATGGCAAATGCTTTAAATTTCTTTCCTCTTAAAACCCCATTAGCGAAGGAAAAATACATGTCTCAGTTTGGTCCTTTTGTTTTGCTGTTTCAGATTGAGGATATGTGCAGGAGCACCAAATCATCGGCAGTTCCAGTTATACCTGATTCTGAAGGTTGTGCTTTCTCTCTAGATAAACACTTAAATATACATAGAGCTGTTCGAAATATCTGGATATTACTTGACAGTATCCGCTCCTCTAAATGGTTGTGATTGGTTCTTCAGATCAACTGTACGAATGTCCTAATAAGGAGTCAGCAACATATACTTTTTGTTATTACCAAATCCACAAATATAGTGTAGCTTCTAAAATACCTCCTTCTGGCTAAAGTAAAGCTCCTTGTGACTTCTTGTTTCTCCTCACATCCTCCGTACTACAAGTAACCAGCTGAAAAGAAATTTTTGCCTTTTCCCCCTCATTTTAGCGCTTGAAGCACGGTGATTTTCTTGGTGTTGCCAATATATGCGAGACAAGTTTACTAGACTATTCTTCTACTTATGCTCCATATGTTTCGTGGAAAATGAATGATTTGGAAAACATTATTCTAAAAATGATTCCTTATGTCTCTTACAAAAATGAATAAATGAAAAATATTTTCATCAACCACGAAATGTTTAGACATAAATTGTTATCGATAATGAAAACACTTTTTATTAACTAATTATTTCAAGCGATACAAACGATCATTTTTAAGAAAATATTTTCCAAATCATTCATTTTCCGAGAAACAAATGGAGCCTTAATGGAAGATAATATGGTTCTTCATGGACTTTTTATTTTCCTATAAAATGGCCTAGAAAATGCATGTGATCATCTTGGTTCTTTAGGAATCAGGAGTTCAAATCCATTTGCACAAGTAATGTGCCTGTATTTTTTCTAGGTTGGTCGTACCTCATTGTAGGAATTTGAAGCTTTTTACTTAATACATATGCTTTTTTTGTTACTTTGTAGTTTCCATTAAGGAAATCACAGTAATGTGATTCTTCCCCATAGTTCCGTGGTTTATGTTACAAGGAAGAATTAGAGCATCATTGGAACATTTTCACCATAGTCTTAAATGTCCCTTTTGCTCTCCATTTCCTTCATTAGATTGACTGGTGAATTATGCGGGGCTTCAATAATTTCTACTGCTTTGTTCTTGTTGTCTCTTCATTTATTTCTGCATGCACACTATAGTAAGCTGTTATGATTGCCAATGTAGATTGTGCTATGTGTAATTCATGCAATCTTGTATGTTAGTTTCTTCTCAAGTGTATTGGGTGATATGAATCGTTTGATGTTGGTTTCAATTCTCTATTCACTGCTGTTCCCAAAAGAACTAATCATGGTTTTTTTGCAGGTACTGATTCGAATCCATTTTCTCTTGATGCATTAGCTGTGTTCATGTTCCGTGTGCTTCAGCGGGTTAATCATCCGGTAAAGAATTTGTAACTTGTTGAAGCGCTTAGAAGAATAGTTACCCTTTATCATCTTTTACTGATGCATTATTTTATGCTTTTCAATTTGGAAGGGTAATCTTGACAAGGCATCTCCAAATGCTGGTTATGTGCTTCTAATATTTTATCACCTTTATGAGGGTAAGGTATGATTCTGCTTTTTTCTAGATAAACTTCTTGGTGTTTCTCTTAGTGTGATGTCAATGAGACTGTTTGAGGTATTCGCTGATCTGTGTTGATATGCTTCAGAGTCGTAAAGAGTTTGAGAGTGAACTAGTTGAACGATTTGGCTCAATTGTGAAGATGCCCTTGCTGAAATCTGATAGGTAAAATCTCCCTACTGACTGTGACACATTTTTCTTGTCTTATCTTAACACCATTTTTTTTGCTGACACTTAAAATTAGTGAAGCGGAATGCATAAATAAGGTTACAAGCCATTGACAAGGGTTGCAATTGTTATAACTCATCATGTAGTCACATAAGATTCATGTAGGATAATGTAATCATGCTAGACCACTCGAGGGTCGATTACAACGGTCTGGTTTTGTTGCATGTTCAGATTCTTTCTTTTCTTCAGTAGAGAGAGAGGTGGGGGAGTTGGTTGATGAAGATGTGAAAGCGGGGGGTAGACAGTCTGGGAACAAGTTCTTCGCACATCAGAAATGTTTGCTGTGTCAAGGTCGCTAACATTCTCTAGATCTTGCCAGAAAGTTAAATCGATGCTGCACTTTGCTTTGCTTATGCAGGAGTCCTCTACCTGGTCCAGTCAAATCAGTTTTGGAGGAGGGACTTAATCTATACAAGCTTCATGCAAGGAGGCACGGGAGGTTAGACCTTTCTATGGCTCTGCTTAACCAATAGATGGCTATATTGGTTTCATATTGTGCTCCTTTGTAGTCGTTTCGTGGTCATAGAAGTTGCAATCTAGTAGATCAAAATAGTATAGTTCTTCTTTTGAACAAGCAAGCTCTCACTTCTCTGATGTTCATTTCTGAGCATTGGTGGACTAAATTGTATAAAGAACTGGTGGAGCCTTATTACTAGCATTTCTACATCTGCATGAACATTCTCAATGTTTGTTCCAAGAGATAAGTCGGTGTCTTGTCTTTTGGTGTACTGACTGATTATGCATTCGTCTCTCTTTTGACTTGGTGCATTACATGTCCTGCATGTGTAGATTGGAGTCCAACAAAGGAACCTATGCAGAGGAGTGGTCTAACTGGGAAAAGCAATTGCGAGAGACATTACTCAGCAATGCCGATTATCTCAACTCTATTCAGGTCATTATACTCTCTTGTCCCTTCACATCCTCTGCCCATTCCACTTCTCAACAGTGTGAAACATGTTTTTCTTATGATGTCACTTCTCCAGGTGCCATTTGACTTTGCCGTTAATCAAGTATCGGAACAACTGAAGAAAGTTGTCAGAGGTGATTACACGGCGCCTAGTACTGAGAAGAGGAAGCTTGGAACAATCGTTTTCGCAGCTGTCAGCTTACCCGTAACACACATACAAAATCTTCTTAATGATGTAAGCGGGACAAAGCATTTTTTCCAAGTACTCTTGGCTGTGCCTCATCTTTCATTACCTTACGCAAGTCTTGCATATTAAATATGTTTATCTTTTGCTACTGACAATTTTGTTGTCCTCTCCATGTTCACTCCATGCTCACTCCAACCAGTTGGCTGAGAAGCACCCAAACGTAGAAACCTTCCTGCGAGACAAACACTTGGACAGCAGCCTCCAAAAGGCTCACGTCACTCTTGCTCACAAGAGAAGCCATGGCATTACAGCTGTAGCTAGCTATGGCCTCCACGTCGATCAAGATGTCCCTGTGGATCTTACGGCTTTGCTCTTCAACGACAAAATGGCTGCATTCGAAGCTCGCCTCGGTGCTGTCGACGGGGAAATCATAACCTCCAAGAACGAGTGGCCGCATATTACTATATGGACAGCAGAGGGAGTTCCGCCCAAGGAGGCCAACACTTTGCCCTCCTTGCTTTCGGAGGGGAAGGCTACGCAAGTAGAAATTGATCCTCCGGTTACCATATCTGGTCCGCTCCAATTCTTTTAGGCAAGTTAATTTCCCTTATTTTTGCACGTGTTGGAGGGGAAACTCTCACAAAAGTTTTGTCGCCCCCGAGGGACTTTGTATAGGTCCGTTGGGTAAATTTTCTCGTTTTGTATAATTCGAAGCAAATTGAAACGAGTTTAGTAAGCTCGTAGAATGCATCGTTGTATCTGTCAACTTGATGAGAGTCTACTTTCTGAAATTTAATGAAAGAAAATTGCTTACTTGCACTTCTTCAGATAGTTCCGTTTCGTGCAGTATCAAATCTCGTGCCATCGGACCTAATAGTTTGAATTCATTTCTGGCGACAGTTCAAGTGTGCGCGTATCTTAATTTCTGTGACAAGTTCTTTCAATAAATGGATAGCTATCGATATCCATTTCTCATACTAAATAGGTTCGGTATTACATCATTATGGATAATGTAAATAGGTAGGTCATTCTCTAGCTGGCGATTTCCATACAAGCAAACTACACGTCTTGATTGGAAAGCGAACATGCAAAAAGAAAATAAAATGGAGGAGTCTACTATGATCTTTCTCGCCGCGAGTCTGACTTGTTCAACATTGCAAAATCAACAACAACCAGGCAAATAATCTTTATGGACAACACCATGACAAAGACTTAGCAGGTCTGTCGCGGTGCATAAAGTAGTGACAACGTCGGACTGATAGCTTGTGTATCCAATCAATATCATTCAGCTACCATCTCAAAGCAGCCAGAGTAGTGAAATTCAACCCGAGGCAAGTGGAGGCAAAATCGCTATGGCCTCCCCATCAATAACTAGAAGCTCACCGCTTTTGAAACATTTTGTCGAGAACTTGACCCTGCATGATGTAATTTTACCTGAATTACTCCCGGCCTCACGAGAATAGAGCAATTTAATAAAGTAACTTGACATACATATATTTTTTCTTGCTTTCTCTGATGTTAACCGCCTGTACTTCCCCAATGACCTCATCTCCGACATAGACAGGCCACTTGAATTGCAAGCTTTGGGACACGTAGATGGCTCCAGGCTATAGATCAGCAATACATGCAAGGAAACATAGGTATCTCAGATAAGAGCACATAAACCTTAAATCAAATTCAGACATCCTTGTGCTCTGCGCTATATTACTTTGATAGAGTCATCTTGCAGAACAACTATGAAATGCTTTGGAGCGCTCCATTTTAACCATTGGCTCTGGTAAAAAACAAGGCACATCCATCAACTAAGATGCACCTGAAGCAATAACCACCTGTTACCAGATTTTCTATATCAACACATGGGTAGAATACATGGACCTGCCTCGCCTATTTAGTGCTAAAGAAGCAGTTACTCTGCCACTATATATGCATACCATACCGGTACCATGACTAAAGATTCCTCTAGTATCCAACGACAAGAATCACAAACAATCAAAAGAAGAAGCTAAAGGAAAAAGAAGTATTGAAATAAACTTACGAAGCGAGAGGCAATAATTCGGGGGAACAATGCAGCAACAAGCATCCCATGGACAAGTTGGTCTTCAAATCCTGAATTCCGAGCTACTTCAGCATCAAAATGAAGAGGATTTGAATCATGGCTCACTTTTGAATAATCAATAATGTCTTCATTGGAGAATATTCTACTTTGCCTTAAGATATCTCCGGTCCTCAGTATTTGGGGTCCAGATGATGAGAAGCACCTCATAGAACCAAGAATATTCACATGCCTAAGAATTGACATGTTGATCATAGAGGCACACTCCGCTCCTATCCCAGATAATGGAAGCGGATTGCAGCTTGATCTTCTAACAAACAACCAGAGAAGGAAGAGAGCGGGACATACAATTTAACTCCTGCAGACATCAATACATACACAGATAAGCACAAACAGAAAGAAAGCGATGCTCTGATCTAAAGATAATTGCCTGATCAATTACTGTCACTATGCACCACATAAATGGGCTCAGAGAAAACCATAAGTAGTATTCTCATTTTGTTCTTCATCGTATCCATGCTTTATGAGACCAAATAATTGAATCAATGGAAAAGTGCAAAAGGATTTATGATAGTCTTTGAAGGGTTGACCAGATGAAATAGTTTAAAAGCAAAGTCTGCACTTAATTAAGTTAGCATCTTGATCTGGTTATCCAAGCGCTGCCTCTGGTTATTAATCAAAAACAGAAGGATCATGGTGCAATGGTAACTGGGCAGCTGTGTAGTATATCCATTTAAATAAATGGTCCAGGAAAAGTACAACAAAATGGTAATAAAGACCAAAAGGAATTGAGATCTTCTCATCTTAGGACTACAGAGTGATTTAAGGAACTATACAGCCATCAACCTTCAATAGAAAGACAAGGTATTTCTCCCCGATAATATGACACGGGTCGGGTGCTAGAAATATCATGAAATGAAATAGAAGGATGGAAGAGCTAACGACATCCCTACCTGTATACATTTCTATGATCTGAATGTCCAAAATCATCTTCAAACACACATTGAAGCTTCCTATAAGTATCTACATCCAGAACGTCCTTCTCTTGCAGGCCCTTCAGCAACATCATAGCCTCTTCTACCCTTCCTCGTCGGCATATCTCATCAAGGATTGTCCTATAGGTGATAAAATCAACTGACATCTGCTTTTCAATCATCTCCCACAAATAATTCACTGCATCCTCAACTTCACCACCCAAAGACAAAGCATTCACTAGTGAATTATACGACTTACTGCTAGGGGTATACCCTGTTTCCTTCATTTCATTACACAGCTCAATCGCATTTATTGTCCTGCCTTGGGCACATAACCCATGAATTAAATAATTGTATGAGAAGGAGTTCGGCTGACACTTGTAAACCACACCCATCTGATGAAATATTCTTAAAGCATCATTCACGTGGAGGGAAAGCACATAACCTTTTATCATGCAATTCAAAGTAAAGATGTCTGGTTCAATCCCATCACTGACAATTTGCTTAAAGAGGCCTCTTATGGTCTCCATGTACACATGATTAACATAAGAATTCCTTCCCCTGCTCAAAAATGCTGCAAATAGAAGATTGTAAGTTCTAATTGAAGGCCTACAGTCCAACTTCATGCAGTTCTTCATATGCTTAAATATATTGACTGATCTAGTCAGCTTCCTTGCCTCAGTGAAAAAGTATATGATGGAGTTGTAAAGAGGCTCGGTCCCAATATGAGGAACAGCTAATACTTGATTAACGACACTATCCATTTCCTCGTACATTTTTGCAACACCGAGCTTCTTTATCGTGATATGATAAGTGGAAGCGTCATGTCTGAACCTAGGCTGTTGAGAAGCCCAGTTGAAAAGCTCCAAGCAAATTAGAGGATCCTCCTGGAGAGTGATGACATTGCAAAGTTCTTCAGATGAAAATCTGGGTGGGAGTTGGGAAAGCACCCGTCTAAATCGGGCTTCATCAAGCGTAGGTCTGCTCTTGGCTTTTAATCTTTTACGAGCTCTCCTTCTGAAAGATCTTGATGCGGGTTTAGATGAATAAAAGGAGTACAAGGAAAATTGGCCATAGGCGTGATGCGAACCATTTAGACAATTTCTCCAACAAAGATTGGCACCGGTTTGCGTCAAATTGTGCCTACACTTAGATGAATTATAGAGAGAGGATACATGATAGGAAGCATTACAGTGTTGGGTAGCTGATGACAAAGCAGGATGCAGATAGTAAGTCAAGGTTTTAGGGAGATTCAACCGAGAGAGTTTTTCAACAGCAGTCATATTGAAGTCATAAGAGAATTAAGGACAATTTTGCAGATGCCACAGAAAGGAGGGCTCAGATATCCAACCTCGGTGTCTCTCACAGTAATGCCTACAAGTTAAAAAAGGAAAAGGAAAAGGGCGAAACCGCGTGCAATTTCAGGAGCCAGCAAACTATAAGCAATGGGATTCAGCTTCCTTCTCAACTGAGTGATCTTTGGAGAACATGGACGACCCTACCCTTCATCAATGCTGAAGGGCTGTTTACACCAAAACAATCTGCGACAGGCTCGAATGACTGTTCAGACTGCACACCAAGAAAAGGAAGGCCAAAAAAGCATCTTCCATCCACTTCCTACCCGAGGAAGCCTCAGTCGCTCATTCACACGCCGGACATGAATTCAATCGCTAAATGGCGGACTACAAGAACGCCGATTTGGGCTCCAACGTTAAGCAGAGGGGCCACGGATTGGACTTCTGTAAGAAGCACAATCTTAAAAATTACACACGGAACGCTCGCATCCGAACACCGGTCGCGCACAACACGCGCATAACTGCATAAGCCACCGAGCCTCTTGTGCGCAGAATCCGAGGACAAGTTAAGCACAAACTAAGGAACAACAACAGCACATTTCTACAGTTTATGTCGAAGCAGCCATTACAGCGAATGAGCTAAGCTCAGCAACTCTTCATTGGACAGAACCAGCAGCAAAATGTGAATGCGGAACCGGAAAAAATCAGAGATGAGAGACTCCGATTGGGGCGAGTGAAACGAGAACGCATCTCACCCTGACAGAGGAGGAGCTTCGCCGGAACCCTAGCCGCGTGCTCCACGACGGCGGAGCGAGGAAGGGTTTCGAGGATCGACGATTCCGACGGGAGCTATTGCTGCTGACGGAGGAGCAGCGTCGCCGTATCGTGCAATAGTGTACCTCCCACCTTCACCGGTTTTTAAGTAGGCTTCGACTTTGTGTAAATATATCACTAAACTTTTAATTTATTTAATATAATTTCTGAACTTTAATTCAATATTCAATATTAACGTGGTCTCTAAATTTTTGGTACATATTTAATTTAGTCTTCGAATTTTATAAAAATATTTAATGAAGTCATTCCATTAATTCAAGTTCATGGACTATATTATACATTTTCATATAGTTCATGGACTAAATTGAACATGTATTTGTGTAAATATATATCTAAACTTTTAATTTGTTTAATATAATTTCTGAACTTTAATTCAATATTCAATATTAATGTGGTCTCTAAATTTTTGGTACATATTTAATTTAGTCTTTGAACTTTATAAAAATATTTAATGAAGTCATTCCATTAATTCAAGTTCATGGACTAAATTGAACATGTATCAAAAGTTCATAAATCGCATTTAACAAATTAAAATTTTAGGGATTATATTAAACATTAGACTAAAATTTAATGATTACATTAAACAAATTCAAAATTTCGAGACTAAATTACACATTAAGCCAAAATTTTAGTACTGTTTGTGACATTATCCCTAAATATTATTGTCACAATTATCATTATTATTTAAAGGGACATATGTACTAGAAGTCCTAAAATTTATCACGAAAGTGTAATTGAGTCCTAAAACTTGCAAAAATTACAATTAAATTCTAGAACTTATCAAATTGGTTCAATCGAGTCCAAAAGTTAATATTGTCTAACTTACTAACGGAAATTGCTGATGTGTCTTATTTTATTACTTTTCTTAAGCGCCACATAAAAAAAGTTAAAAAAAATATAAATTAAATTAGAAAAAGCTAAAAGTAAAAAATAAAAATAAAAAAGAGACCCACAAACCAACAACCATGGCTAAGACCTCGCTGGTGGCTGCCGCCACAATCACCGGGAAGGGCTGACGGAGGTCACTTGGACCTTCCCGAAGCCCAGCAACCCTCATCAGCCCAGGGTAATGCCTTGGCAAGGGGCTGTAGGCCCCGATCTGGGGGAGGGCACAATCCTCACCCCATATTTGAGCGAGGGTCATCGGTCCTCAAATGGGGTGGGCGACCATGAGCAAGGCCTTGCCGCCCTCGCTCAGAGATCTAGGGTGAGGGTCACACCCTCTCCCATATCGAGGCCTACAGGCCCTCACAGAGGCATCGCTTGGGGTTGGCAAGGGTCGCTGGGCTTTGAAAAGGCCCAAGTGACCTTTGCCGACCCTTTACGGCGGCCAACGGCAAGTTCTTGGCCACAACTGTCGGTGGCCACCGCTGGTTTGTGGGTCTTTTTTTAAAAATTAGAATAGTATTAAAAATTAAATTTGGGCTAAAATGACGTAGTTTAGTCTATGTTTCATAATTTAGCCATGTCATCATTCCTTATGAGGGAGAAAATATTAAAATAAGCCACGTTAGCAATTTTTGCTAGTAAGTTAGAGAATGTTAACTTTAGAACTCGATTGAATTAATTTGACAAGTTTTAAGACTTGATTGTACTTTTTGCAAGTTTTATGGCTCAATTGCACTTTTGTAACAAGTTTTAGAATTGTTAGTGAACATGTCCCTTATTTAAATGATATCAACCTAATAATGCAATGAAAATAACAATATAATAAATCAGAAAATTAAATTCTAGAAACACTGTATCATTGTATGTGAGTTTTTCTTCAAATATTTTGGCTCAAGTTCTGCCTTTTTAATCAATTGTATACAGGGTGTCTAAACAATTAGTTAGGAAATAAAAAGAGCAAGATTTATGCAAATATTGGATCAAAGAAAGGAGGATGAATATAAAATGTCTTTTGACTTTGCTTTTATACTCTAAAAGGGAAATTAAAATACACGGAAAGATCCATCTTAAGTGTTACCGAGTTTGATTAAAGAATCGGATGAAAACCGTAACTTATTATCAATTATTTAAAACTTACTTGAATTTTGAGATAAAATGAAAAAGTTGTAGCTCAAAAAGCTAAAGTTCATCAACTCTGACCTTATTATTATATTTCACAAATTTTTTTGTCAAATCAAGATAATTTGGAATTATTTCAATTACTTTTCCAAGTAATAAATAAACATAAGCGCTACGTTCTAAAATGATTTTCAACTTTTGATACTTTATTTTAGATTATATACCGCAACTATAGATCAATTTCACTTTTCTTGAAACTTGGATTTGGCATTATACTGTATTCTGTTTACTTTCCTCAGGGTTAAAAGCAAAAGATAGAGCGAATTGTACATAAACCATACTTTAAATGAGCGATAAATTATCAAAACTAAAATATTATCGTTAGCTTTTTACATTTCGCTAGGAATCAGGAGAATTTTCTATATTTGAGAAACACTTTACTTTTGCTTTATATATTTTTCAATATTTAAATTAATAAGATTTTAAAGTTTTGGAGTGACAAAATAAACTATTTCTTTGAAAATATTCTCTTTCCTTTTTCATATTTTTGAATTTAAACTCAACAAGACAAAGAAATTTAGAGATGACTAATCAATAAATTGACGCTTACTGATCAAATGAGGATCACAAACTTATGTCATGTGTCGCATCATGAGTCTGTGTCCTGATGAACAGAAAAGCGAAATTTCGTTTTTAAATATAAACAATAGATCGGATCGATAAAAGAGCAACAACATTCATATCCTGAAAAAATAACTAATAATCGATAAATGAATTAAAAATTGCATAACAACGATTGACTGATCATTACACGATAAATACAAGTAATTGCTAAATTAACAAAGCCCGGAGCAGGCGACTCTAAGACTGAACCCAGCAAGCAGGCATGGAACAAAGAAGCTCGAAAAAAGCAGCTTCTCTGTAGGGAACATGCCATGACAGAACTACATTCCTCTTTAACATCATGTTCTGCCCTGACGGGAATCTACAGATCCAGAAGTCGTATCATCGATGTCCCGCACGGGACACACCGAAGCATATTCGCAGAAGCTGCATTTCCAACGCTCCTGCTCGGGAGTGTACGTCGCTTCACGTTCGCCACGCCAGACCTCGAGACAAGTCCCAATTTCATTCTCAAACCAGTCTGGATCATACGCGAACAGATCTTCGCCAAGCACTGAATGATCTTTTTGTAATTCATACCTGCTTCATGTAGGTCACATAAGAGTCCTTTGCCATGTGCGGGAAAAAAATGATAATGCAGATTAAGGGAACTCTAGTTGCATCTAGAGCTGAATTAACAACTAAGATCATCATTTCTACGCTGCTCAACTTCGCAGCAAGGCACTTCTCAGGGATCACTATTATAGAGGCTTCAGCATGAAGTGAAACTTTCCAGTTATCCAAAACCCGGAGGCCTCTATAAGGTGGAAAAACAATCTGAATGGACATGTGTAGGTGCGCTTGTGTGAAAAGTCATGTATAGAAAGACTATTCAAAGGTGAAAATTCAAGTAAATTCTGCCTGTTTATATCGATGTAATGATAGCACTAACTTCAGAGAAACACTCAAATCATATTAAACAGGGAATAAGGCCAGCCACATTTTCCATCAGTCCTGAAAGCCATCTTTTATGCACTTCTAGCAATGCAGTGCAACCTAATAGATTTTACTAGAGCATTAACTTCGAAACTCATGCATCACCAAGCATGTGAGGGAAATAATGCCAAGTCACAATCCAACATACCTCAGTAACAGCTGATCGTTAGCCACAGGTAGTATTGGACATGTGTTCCTATAGTATCTCAATATGCCATCAAGGTTCTGCAAGAAAACCAAACAGAAAAACAAATATGATCTCTAAAGGGGAAAAGTGAGCAACTCAAAGTTCCTAACTCATTGTGCAAGAAAAGTCTTCCTAATATGAATAAGTTCTTTGCGATTTCATCCTACTGATTATTGTCCCAGTAACACAAATCAAAAAAAAAAACCTAACCAGATGCCACATGCGCGTCTTTTCAGAGAAAGGTGCATCTTTGCAAGGTCAGTGAATCCCCTAACAACCTAGGGCGCCTCTTACAATCTTAACATTTTAAGAAACAAAGCATTAACAAAAGCACATCATGCATCAGTAAGAAGGATCAAGACAAACTTTCTGCGAATTGGAAGTAACTAATCGAGGTAAAAGGATTCTTCACCTCTGCAGGAAAACCTGCATTAGCAACATTCTCCCTGAT
Source organism: Syzygium jambos (assembly GCA_031216235.1). NCBI lineage: Eukaryota > Viridiplantae > Streptophyta > Magnoliopsida > Myrtales > Myrtaceae > Syzygium > Syzygium jambos. Next base: position 33,981,362 of record CM062221.1, read on the forward strand.
ATCTTCAGATAAAATACGAAGAGGGTTCAAATTAAAATAATCAAAGAATTGTTCATTAGGGAAGTTCTTGCCCACTGACAAATCCCACATATGCTTGTAGCACATCAACTGAAACCTGCAAAAATCAGTAGAAAGAAAGGTGTTTAATGACTTCAACTCAAGACTCCAAGTCAAATGAGCTTTCCACACTTGCATAGAAGATTCAAATGGATTCATTCATAATTCCTCAAGTTACAAACCTTCCATTTCTTCTCTGTGGTTCAGCTGGAAGTGAATTTCGGACACGAGTTTTGATGTCCACCAGTATTGGGTTTCTCTCAGTTCCACAGACAGGCATTCGAACCTCATCAATCACTCCCACCATACAAATATCTTGTAAAAAGCACATTCTGAAAATATAAGCAGCAATCACCCATTAGCAAGGAGTGTACATATACATACACAAACTCATAAATCAAAGACCCAATACAGAATTCTTGGTTAATTTTAACAAATAAAACTAAGTTAAAGCCATTTGGGTTCTCCCCAATGAAATATTATCTTTCGAGGCAAAAAGATGTACTATACAGCCGCAGATTAGTTCAAGCATGAACATTGGACGTCCTAGCAGTTAATGATGCCATCACATAGCCGTTGCTACCATCACAACCTTGGTGAATTGTGATCTGGGTTTACCCAATTTTAAGTACTCTAACATTCGGTATCATCAAAATTGGTGATCAGAGCGGTGCACTGCCTACTCACTCAATTAAAAGTCAACAAAATATATCTGATGCTCATACTTTACTCTATAACAGATTTGCACATTCTTTGACCTTATTTAGGCTTTTCTATTTACAAAACCTAAGTAGAATAAGCAAACAAACTGATTGCGCTTACCTCTTCTATTGAACCGTTTTCTTGACATAGTTTATAAAAGAGGCCCATGTTCTTCAGCGTAACTAAGTTAGTTAGAGATGCAGCAGCAATATGCTTGTCAAAACCACCGAAAAGAGAGGAGCCAGAGAGGGAAATGGATATGCAGGCACATGGACTCACATTGGCAATTCACGAGTTAAACCTTCAAACAACAGTTGATTTACACCTGTTATAAAGTTCATTAATCTGGTAGCCCAACTATCTTCAGGAGATTTTACGCGAACTTTAACCTTTTTAACAACCTGCAAATAGACGATAAATTTAAGTTTATCAAGTAAAAGTTTGACAAACTCAACGTGATGCTGTGTCTGTTTGTGGCTGAGTTCCAAAAGTCCAAGCATCTTTTTCCGCATGCAAATAGAGGAACCAACCTAAGACGCATACCTCTTGTTCAAGCTTCTCATGGCGAGCACTACCTGCTTTCATAGCTTTTGTAGTTCTCCTCTTCCCAACAAGGAGATCAAACTCCATCTGCTTTTCACACCATTCCTGCCATTTATGCAAATATAATTAACATAGTTCAACATCCATAATTAGGAGAGTCATGCTTTTAGCTTGAGTAGACGTAAGGACGATAGATTATAAAACGAGCCATTCCATACATTATTTGAATTGTAAAAGAAAGCAACTCAGCCTTTCACAGCGACATCGCACGGCAGGGTATTTAGACAACTAGTAAGCAGATGATTGCAACTGCCCATTTTCAGTCATCAGTGGTTAACCCAATATCCGTATTCATCTCCCTGCAACCTAAACTGACTTGTCGCCATGTTAACTACACGCAGACATTTGAAATTTGCAAGCACCCATGACATCAAATACATCGAAACATCAGTGAGGACATAGAGACTACACAAACATGCCAGAACAGTGCTCATACCGGCACAAACATGACACAACAAACTAGACACAACCACAATTAATGAAGAGAAATGCTATGCTTATGTGACTATTCTTAATCCACCGGGAAATTAACAGCCTAGATAAAAAATAATAAAAATAATAATAATAAAAAATTATTGTGTGGTCAACTCCTTCCGGAATTCACGATTCACAATATGCCATTATTCTCTCAGTGGGCCAAAGACTGATATTTTAGCAAAGCCCGTTACCGAATTTCGTCTAAACTACACATTAAAACCCGAGGCATTTTGACTGTGGCGCAAATTAGCTACAAGAACGCCAACACGATGACAGGACACGAGATGTCACCTCCGAATCGGGGAAAAAAAAAAGGCGGAAATTTTGGAAAGTACCGTGCGGGTAATATCAGTGACAGACAAGCCCTTCTTCCTCCTGAACCGTTCCAACAACGACCGAGCCTCTCCTTCCCCGTCCTTCGCCGTCGGACCTCCGCGATGACTCCCAAAGTCCTCGAAGTCGGATTCCGACCCGCCCAACGGCCCCCTCCTGGAGACGGCCGAGACGGACCCGACGGACCGCGCGCTCCTCCGGAACCCGGGAGGGGACAGAGCCTTTCCGGCGAGAGAGACGCGGGCGGCGGCGGCGGCCAGGGCGGTTTCGAGGAGCGCCATCTCGTCGTCGCTCACGATCTCGATCGGGATCTCCTCGGGAGGAGGAGCGGCGCGGCCGTGGGGGAGGATGCCGCGGTGCTCGGGGTCTTTATAGGGCGCGGGCTCGGGTGGCGAATCGGTCATTTCCCGCAACCGGGGCGACCGAGCCCCGCGTCGTGGAGGGAGTTGACCGTTGGAATCGCCGGGAAGTTGGGCGTTTCGTGGGGGCGTGGGGGACAGGTTGAGCGAGATCGTGGCTTCTTCCCTCGCGCTGGAGGAGGCGGAGGAGGAGTGGTGGTTTTGAAGCCAGATGTGCGAAATCCCCGTCGTGCCCCCGCGGGCGTCGGTTTGTGTGCGCCACCTCCCGGGGGTTCTTTCGGCTTTTCGTCTAGAGCTTCACTTGTCAAAACTCGCTTCAGTTGTTCTTTTCCATTTTTCCCCCTTCTCGCACGGCGCGAGAACCGTTTTACGAAAAATTCAAAACGTACATCTTCAGCATTAAAAAAAAATAAATACATTTACATATTCAGGGGTTTTAAATTTTGGGTATGGATTCCATAGCATTGCTAATCCGCTAAATAAGTTATAGAGTACCGACCAAAAAAACATTTACATGTGCGGAAAAATAACACAAGATAATCTCAGAATTTCAGTTCAATGTACAATGTAGTCTTTGGACTTTAAATTGAACGTGTACCAAAAATTCATGAATCACATTGAATAAGTTAAAAGTTCGAGAACCACATTACACATTAGTTTAAAGCTTTGGGGATCATATTATACGTTGATCCAAAGTTCGGGGACCGGACAACGGGCCTAGTGCCGTCTTGACGGGACAGCTCGGGCCCCATGGTCAAAATGGACAGGGCTTGGATTAACGGGTTAGGGTAAGGATTTCGTAGGCCCAATTCCATGAGGCCCGTCCATTGATAAGTCGAGCGGCGAAGGAGGAGAGGAGAAAAGGAGCAGGGGAACGAAGGCAGCAGCGGAAGAGATACGGAAGGAGGAAACTGATGCGCGCATGGAGAGCAAAGACTTCGTCCATGTCGCAAACCGATCGTCGTATATTTCTCGCCAGACGACGGACGTGTCTCCATCCCGAGGAGCCCAGCAAATCAAACAAACTCCCGCGTCGCCGAACCTTGATTTTCTCGATCCCCCAGCTCGTCATATATATATATATATATATATGCTCCAGCTCGCTACCAGAAAGTTTCACAGCAAGAAACCGGCGGAGCGAGCTGGTACGTGAGCGCGAGATAGACTGATCGAGTGTGTGTACAGAGTGACTCGGCAATGGGAACTAGAGCGACCCTTTTGCTCCTCATCGCCGTGCTATGCTACGGCCTGGCGTGCGTGGCTGCTGCTCATCGGAACCACCACCGCCACGAGGAGGAGGAGGGGGGAGGAGGAGACTGGAGGGAAGAGAGGGTAGAGAGGAAGGAGAGAGGAGAGAGCATGTTCCTGCTGCGGGACTGGAAGCGCGTGGTGCACACGGACGCCGGCGAGATGAGGGTCCTGAGGAGCTTGAGGGGCGGGAGGAGCGCCGAGAGGACGACGCGCATCGGCTTCGTCACCATGGAACCTTGCACTCTCTTCATCCCTCAGTATACTGATTCCAGCTTGGTCCTCTTCGTCCGCAAAGGCAAGTCTAAACTGCATTATCAATTGTCGCTTTGCTTCAAACAAACTTGGGCTTTCATCGTTGATCAGATTGCCATGCGGGGGGTCACTGTCAATTTGGATTGTGACGGGCATGACTCGAAAGGCTCGGCTTGATTGCTCGCAGGAGAAGCAAGACTCGGGACGATATACAGAAACGACGCCGTCGAGAGAGCTCTGCGGAACGGGGACGTGTATAGAATTCCGGCCGGTTCCGCGTTCTACTTGGTGAACGCCGGAGAGAAACAGACGCTCCACGTCATTTGCAGCATCGACGTGGATGCATCCGAGGACTTGCCGATGAGGAATTTCCAGGTAATTTGTCCGAAAGTCATTCCTAGAGATTGAAATGATGTGGTTCGACTAGCGTTTCCTAACGTGTCGTTGCGATTTAGCAGTCTTTCTTCCTTGGCGGAGGGCCGAAACCTGCATCGATACTCACTGGATTCGATCCGCAGACACTGGCCACCGCATTTAATGTGAGCAGACAAATTATACCGCTCCTGTTGATGAAATTGCTCGACTTTTCGACGTTCTTACGCGATACAATGCGACCTCAATTGCGAATGCGGTGGCCGTTGCAGGTTTCCAGGGGAGAAGTGGAGGAGATATTGTCCAGGGAAAGAGAAGGTCCGATCGTGCACATGAGCGATTCGCACCGGCCGAGCGCGTGGTCCAAGTTCATGGACTTGGAGGAGCAACACAGGCTGAGGCATCTCCAGAGAGTGGTCCGAGAGAACGGGGGCGAAGACGAGGACGAGCCGATCAAGTGGTCGTGGAGGAAGCTGCTGGACTCGGTGTTTGGACGCAGGAGGCCGGAGAGCGGAGATGAATGGGGACTTCACCGCGCGCCCGACTCGTGCAATCTCTACGACCAGAGCCCCGATTTCAGGAACGATTATGGATGGAGCATCGCGCTCGATGAGTCCGATTACAAGCCTCTCAGGCACTCTGGAATCGGCATCTATCTCGTCAATTTATCCGCGGTAATTAAATGGACATAAGGTCTTAGGGGAATTTGACGCCGAATTTTTGGTATCGTTTTCGTAGCTTACGAGTCTTTTACATTGGTCATGGAATCGAACTTCCGTAGGGGTCCATGATGGCGCCGCACGTGAATCCGACCGCAACCGAGTACGGCATCGTCCTGAGCGGCTCCGGCACGGTCCAGATAGGGTACCCGAACGGGTCATCGGCGATGAACGCCAAGGTGAAAGAAGGCGACGTGTTCTGGATCCCAAGATACTTCCCCTTCTGCCAAATCTCCTCCAGGAGCGGGCCCCTCGAGTTCTTCGGGTTCACGACCTCCGCCCGCAGGAATAGGCCGCAATTCCTGGCGGGCCGGAACTCGGTGCTCCGGGCAATGGGCGGGCCCGAGCTTGCCACGTCGTTCGGCGTGAGCGACAAGAGGTTGGAGGGGTTGCTCCATGCGCAGAGGGAGTCCGTGATACTGCCCTCGCCGGAGGCGGCGGGCCGTCTCAAGAAGGGCTTCGACGGGGAACTGATCACGGACTTCTGAATCTTTGCTTGATCTCCGGTGAATAAGAAGGGACTGATGGAAGAGCAAACGGGATATTGCTTAGTGAAGTTTCCTTCGATTCAAATTTTGTTTTGCCGATTTTCTTTCATCAATTCGAGAAAAACTTTCCATCCATGATGAGTTTGCAGGGTTTTCAATGAATTCGAGCAGTTCTTTTTGTTGTTCATTTGCTCTTTAACGTGGTTCTTCATCTTTATTTTCTAGATTATATGAAATTATTCAATATTATTCCTGAACTTAAATCAATGAAAGGACAACATCGAACATTTTCATATAATTAAGGAATTAAAGTAAGTTTTTTTTTAAATCCAGAGATCACATTAAATAATTTAAAAGTTCAGAAATAACGTTGCACATTATACTAAAATTTATGAACGATTATACTACACATTGAACTAAAATTCATGGACTATATCATTTTCCAAAAGAACAATAGAATCTTGGAGGCACATAAACCTTCATTTTGGTCAAATTGGCTACAAATGTGGACAAATTGACAATCTTTCTCTCAAAGTATCTATAACTATATATTCCTTCTTTTTATGTCATCGAGCTAACAGTGTCATTTATCTCATCTTTTTATTTTTCAAAATAATCGACTAATAAATAATACCTACTTGTTAAGTAACCACCCACTTTCTTTATACGCATTATCCTCCGAATAATCCTCCTCTCATTTTCTTTTTCCCAAAATTGCTTATCTTTTTGAAAGTATGGCAAAACATTAGTTATAGTTTATTTTCTACATAAGAATCCCTGTATAATGGCTAAAAAAAAGGCAATTATTATAAATATTTTATTTCTCCATTGAATTAAAGTTACTTATTTCATGGTTAATTAATTGTGATGTTGCACGAAAAATGAAAAATAATCGAGCATGCGCGTGGAAACTGATGCCGAATACGGACACACTACAGGTGATTTGATAGCATACTGATTCTTTTGGCAAAGAAAACTATATAAGTACCAACTTCCTATGGCAAAATGTCGCGTAATATCAAAAGGAACTACAATGATTGGTCTCGAGTACGATCGAAGTGGTAAGAAGTCGTGCAACAATAAAAAGTTTCACGCGATGATTTTGGCTTGGAGCACCGGACCGACGTCGATCACATTAAATAAAATTTCTATTTTGCTAGGACGCAATATTAGGTCGTATGTCTTTATAAAACGTCGTATTGTTTTCAAAAAGAATGTACTAGGATTTTGGCCTTTAGTACTATGTAAAGTCATACCGTTGTACTAAGCGGCCAAAAAAAAAAATGCTGTTACACTTAACAATCGATTCCACTTGAACCATTTCATTAACTCCGCCGGTTTTAAGTAAATTAAAAACTTACCTCGGATTTTGTATAAATTTTCCATCCCTACACTTGCTTTGAGCATTTTATAAACCTTCGAACACAAAATCACGTGATTTTGTAATGTCACGTCAGAAAATTTAAAAAAAAAGGATTAAAGAGATGGAAAATAAAAAAAAATTTAAACTTGCCTCGTGACTAAGAAAGGATTGCCTAACCTCACTGATAGGGTGGAGTGCTCCCTTGTGGGCCGGTTTCCCATATGGCGTGATCCTATTTTTCAAACTCAAGAAAATATTCAACGATTTAAAAGCGCCACGTCAACAATTACCCAGATCCAATTAGAACTTCACTGACTTAAAATTAAATAAATATAAATATAAATTTTTCTCTCTCTTCCTCCCCTCTCTCTTCGTTGCTACGGTGTAGATCTAGCTGAAGCCATGGTGACCATGGAAAGACGGAGCCTACCAGATCAAGCCAGTGACGCCGCTGGTCCACACTTGACAAGATGAAATCTAAAGCCATGGTCCATGACCAAGCCACCATTTTAGTTGTGACGACTCAAGTCATTGTTCATCCAAGGCAAAGCCACCACTTCGTGGTTACTCGCATTTAGGCTCGTTTGTCATCGGATTTAGAAGTGATTGTTCGCAGCCATCTTCATCTTCCTCTATTCATCTTCAACTTTGTCTTCTTCCTTGCATTTGTTTATATTCGTCTTGGCCATTGGCCACCACTAGATCTGGTCGCTTCGTCTTCTCGCCTCGCTGGTCACTATTCAGGTCTGGTCACCTCCGTCTTGCTAGGGCTCCAAATTTGGTCGGCTAAAGCATATCCGCGAAAGCGAAGGCGGAGGGTGAAAACTCGCTATCGGGTGTGACAGCCACGACAATGCAGAGGACTTGAGGATGGAGTGCTGGGGCGATGGGGGCAGCACCTGTTACAATGGAGGAACAGAGAGAAACAGAGTTTTTAATTTTTGTGTTTAATTCCACATCAACATATATGTGTCGAGCTGTAATTGGGTGGGAGCAAAAAAATTGCTCGCCACGTCAGCCGATGACGTGGTGGGAAGGAACCACCGAATATTTTTCTTCTCAAATTCTCCGTGGCTATTTGTTAATGTTTTTCAATGATAAAATCAACGGTGGAGGCTAATACAAAGGCCAAGATCTTCTTAACATGATACAACCGCTTGGCGTACGGTACCCGTGGCTCCGTAGACCAACCCCGTTCTCACCGTCGTCCAGCAAAACGGCGTCGTCCAGCTCGTCCATGCTTGGGCGAAGGGCAACCTCCCGGGGCTGTACCGTAATTTCAGACGCAAGCACGGGGATAATTACGTAAAACCGGTCGGTAGTCTTCGTACGATCACGGCGCCTGAATCTGCGTAACCCGCACGCGCGTCTTCTATAAAAGCGCGAGAATCCCGTCGGCAGCGCAAACCCTAAACCCTTCACCCCCGGCAGCGTCGACTCCTCATTTCTCCGGCTCGCTATCTCCCCGTTCGCGGCTTCGGTTGAATCCCGACGCCTCGCGTTTCTTCGAGGCGAGTCCCGTCCTTTGATCGGCTCTGTTGATGTTTTTCATTTCATCGCTGCACGACTTCACGGTCGATCAGTGGACTGACTTTGCGCTCCGTTTTCGTTTCGCTTGAATTGATGGGTGCTGCTTGGATCTCGCTTTCTTTTGAATTCCTGCGCGTGATTGTCTGGAGTGTCCTGCTGGTGATGTTTCTGGAGTGCGATCGCTCGTAGTTGATTGCCGGAATTCTCGGTCGGCTTGTCTGCCGAGTGTTGCTGGTGGCCTGGTTCGATTGAATCCGCGTATTCGTTTTCGAGTTCGTGCGCGCGATCTGGTGTATTGCCTTGTGAATGAATCGGCGTTCTTGTGGGTGTCTACTTGACATGAATTTCGTCTATTCTAAGCTTGATTTTGTTAATTTTTTTTTATCTGGCAAAGGACTCTGCTTCATTCTTTCTCTTCATATGTGGGGGGTTGGTATTCATTTCCATTCCTGGCTTGGCATATCTTGACTTTGGTCTTGTCTTGCCTATCTGCGGAAATGTTGTTTTGACCTTGTCGGGATTCGTTAGGCTCTGTTTCGATGGATTTTTCTTGGCAATGGAATGTTTTAGTCATTTTGGGTTTGTGAATTCTAATGCCAGTGCTGCTCGTGACGCTAACATCGTGTTTTGAGGCTGTCCATCTATTTTCATCCTGTCCTGCACTTAATCAATCACGATCTCTGTTTTCCTTTTACTACTTTGAATGAATTTTGATGGTTGGCGGCTGGTGTGTGTTATTCCCTCCTTGTTAACGAGCGAAACTCTCCTTTTCCCTGCAGTTAGTTCGTTGGAGTTTCGCTATGGGTAAGGAGAAGGTGCACATCAACATTGTGGTCATTGGCCATGTCGACTCCGGGAAATCGACCACCACCGGACACTTGATCTATAAGCTTGGAGGGATTGACAAGCGTGTTATCGAGAGGTTCGAGAAGGAAGCTGCTGAGATGAACAAGAGGTCTTTCAAGTATGCTTGGGTGTTGGACAAGCTCAAGGCAGAACGCGAACGTGGTATTACCATTGACATTGCCTTGTGGAAGTTCGAAACCACCAAGTACTACTGTACCGTCATTGATGCTCCCGGTCACCGTGACTTCATCAAGAATATGATCACTGGTACCTCACAGGCTGACTGTGCTGTTCTGATCATTGACTCTACGACTGGTGGTTTTGAAGCTGGTATTTCTAAGGATGGTCAGACTAGGGAGCATGCTTTGCTCGCTTTCACTCTTGGTGTCAAGCAGATGATCTGTTGCTGCAACAAGGTAAATTCCTGGCAATCTATGGCTAGTTCAGCATTAAAGTTTTTGCTGTTCGATGACTCTAACCTCTGTTTCTTCTTTTATTTTTGTCTAGATGGATGCCACTACCCCTAAGTATTCCAAGGCAAGGTATGATGAAATCGTTAAGGAAGTTTCTTCCTACCTGAAGAAGGTGGGTTATAACCCTGACAAGATTCCATTTGTCCCCATTTCGGGCTTTGAGGGTGACAACATGATTGAGAGGTCCACAAACCTTGACTGGTATAAGGGCCCTACACTCCTCGAGGCCCTTGACCTGATCCTGGAGCCCAAGAGGCCCACAGACAAGCCACTCCGCCTTCCCTTACAAGATGTCTACAAGATTGGTGGTATTGGTACCGTCCCAGTGGGACGTGTTGAGACTGGAATCCTCAAGCCTGGTATGGTTGTCACATTTGGCCCCTCTGGATTGACAACTGAAGTTAAGTCTGTGGAGATGCACCACGAAGCCCTCCAGGAGGCTTTGCCTGGTGACAACGTCGGTTTCAATGTCAAGAATGTTGCGGTAAAGGATCTGAAGCGTGGTTTTGTCGCTTCTAACTCGAAAGATGATCCTGCCAAGGAGGCTGCTAATTTCACCTCTCAGGTCATTATCATGAATCATCCAGGTCAAATTGGAAATGGCTATGCCCCTGTCCTCGACTGCCACACTTCTCACATTGCCGTCAAATTTTCTGAGATATTGACTAAGATAGACAGGCGTTCTGGTAAGGAGCTTGAGAAGGAACCCAAATTCTTGAAGAATGGTGATGCTGGTTTTGTGAAGATGATTCCTACCAAGCCTATGGTTGTGGAGACTTTCTCTGAGTACCCTCCACTGGGTCGTTTTGCTGTTAGGGACATGCGTCAGACCGTGGCTGTTGGGGTCATCAAGAGTGTTGAGAAGAAGGATCCTAGTGGAGCCAAGGTGACCAAGTCTGCTGCCAAGAAAGGTGGAAAATGAACTGTGCAGGCTCATCTTGGTTCTATGGCAGATGGAACTTTCATTCCTAAAGGCAGTCTTTTTAAAAAATTTGCGTTCTTGTTGGTTCATTGTTTGCTTTATCCCGTGTCGTATAGTGTTGTCCTCTACGCACCTTCAAGCCACAGAAGTTTGCAGCACTGGGTGCTCGACAGGCGGTGGTGGAGACTGTTGATAATCTGAGTCACTGGCATGTGAATTGATTGGCTAGTACAGGTGCTTTGGTTTTCCAAGGCGGCTCAAAAGTTTTGAGGTCTTGTCCTTGTATTGAACTTCCCTTTTTTTGTACGTTACTTTATTGTTAATGTCACATGCTTCATATGCGTCTATAATCGACGACTTTATCCGTCGGCTGAATAATTTAGGTGATTTTATAGCTTTTAGTAGGTGAAGCATGCCCAGCCAAGCAAGTGAAAAGAGATACCAAGCAGAATGTGTATTTTAAAACGAGATGTTCTTTTCAGATGGTCTCTTGGCTTTCGAGTTCTCTACACTTTCCGAGAGTTAAAAGCCTTTAGATCATTGGAGCAGGCATGTCTAGAAAGTGGTCAAAACTAGCAAGCCCCACACACCATCAGTCCCGTACGTTGATCGTCCATTGTTCAGCCTCATACATTATCATTTATTGTTCATGCTTCAATATTCATAGCTCAGGTTGCAGGCTTTGGTAACTGGTCCAGATTAACGACAAAAGACACAATGGATGACAAATGCAATCTATATATACCCACTCGATTCCAAATCAGTGTAAGCAAAAGGCGTCGCACCAGGTCCTTGTATGGTGGTAACAACTGGTTTATGATACATCTTATTCATAATCGTGTGCAACTCTTCATTCCCATTGTCCATATGGCATAAATAGAAACCTGACTGAAGAGTCTGCATCTCATGGGGCAGACATATCGAGTCCCCGGACAATGTTTATATGCTTGGGCGACATAGACATGTACAGGAAAAAGTGAAAACATCGATCATCAAACTTTCGTCTTTTGGGTTGAGATTGATACTTCTCCCTCTGAAGAGTTCTGACAGGAATCTACGTATTTTTGCCTTTGTTTCGGGTGCGACGTAACCGGCATGTGCTCAATCACGCACTGTTGTGCGGTACGGGTAAGAAAAGTTAAGCTGCATTCCCTCTAGTCACTTTGTCAGAACCTGATTTTTGTAAACCCTGAACACATCCGAGTCTTTGGCCGACTGCGCTGACGCACTCAAGGCAGGGATGATGAGCTGTGAGCACGACGTCGGGTCCCACGACAAGGACCCGACCAATGGCCTTATCCGGCGACTTCCCTGGTTCGGAGCTCTGATGCCATCGCGCTCACGGCTGTCATGCGCTTTCGCTGCTGCGAATGAGTCATTCTTAAAGAGCTAGAAATAGAATGCGCAAACAACGCTGGCCACTACTAATTCACGTGCTTCTTTCAGTTGAATTTTCCCAGTCTTTGCAACACATGCCGTGTGCGGCTTCCTCTTGTGCCAAAAAGAGAGAGAGAGAGAGAAGAAAATTAGAAGGGAGAGAAGTAGAGGTGTCAAAACCAAACAACATATCCTAACCAAAACACGAACCGACCTCACCCGATTCGAAGTTTTGAGTATTTTCGGGTCGGGTCATCTTTATGTTCAGGTATTAGCTAAGCAAATGGGTATCTCAATCGTTTCGGTTCGGTTCGTGTTTAGAACACGAACCGAAACGAAACACATTTTTTTACTTTTTATTTTTAAAATCGAAACACATTTCACTTTGTAGCACTGTCGTTCAACTTCGTCCTCCTTATATGATGTGTCTGAAGCTAAATTACCCAGCTGACAGTGTTGGTTGTCTTCCTCAATAATCGAATCTAGCATATGGAAGCACTGAAAACCGATGGAAAGATCGTCGCTTGCATCCGCAACCACCGGGAAGCACCCTCTTTCCTGTCGAAAAACTCTCATGTTAGGATACGGGCAACGCTTAACACACAGACCAAATAACCGGCACTCGCGACAGTAGCTAGACATATGTACTGGGAACACATCAGAGATCACCAGCGCACAGCAAGGAAGGGGAGGAGGAGTTGGCAACAAATTTCTCCGCCAAAATTTCCACTTTGCATCTTCCCATTTTCAAGCTCAGTCAAGCACGCGCACCCCCCTCAAGCCTCTCGCACAGACATCAAGACTTCAAATTTTACCAAAACAACGACAAAGTTCAGGCCTTTTTTCAAATTCTTTCAACACCCAACACTATATATCATCACAACTTCGAAGGGTACGCACAGAACCAACGGAAATTCCTAGAAAAAGAACCGTCGAATCGTTCGATCAAGATCAAGATCAAGCTCAGCTGTGAATAGAACGCAATGCTGTGAAATACAGACAATGTGGTGCGAGACGCGGGATGGAGAGACGAAGCGTGACTTCACCTGCTTGAGAGGATGGACCGCCATTGAAAGCAAATGCGCTGCGCCAGAGAGAGATTCTAGTGGCAGCGGTGGTCGTTGTGCATCGTCTCAGCAACCTGACCCGGCACGACCCGGTTTTACATTTCAGGTCATGTTTGGCTCGGGTCAAGAGTCTATATATCTTTTATTATTCGGGTCGAGTTGGGTAGCGTGGAGACTAGACCCAACCCGACCCATTAACACTTCTAAGTGTAACTTAACCTTAATTTATAATAAAAATCTAAAACACGACCCGAACCGAACTGATCCAATCATGTGGCTATATTATGTTCGGGTCTTGTTTTGGGTCAGGTCAAGCACTCATATTCATTATTTCAGATTAAGTTGGGTATCATGAAAATCCGACCCGACCCGATCACATCCATTGACACTCCTAGAGAGAAGGGTCTAATCAGATTCTGACACGATTTAAGGGTTGTTTGAAATGTCATCAATTTGATGTCATCGAAAATTCAATGCATTGAAACGTTCCAACATGTCAGGTATGTTTTAATCATTCACACCGGGATCAGGGTCCGCGGTGGGGGCATACGTTCTGGGCATCAAATAATTGGTCCAGCATCGCAACTCCACGAAAGTTGCATAACTAAGACAAAAGAAAAAAATGTCTATTTTACGTGTTAATGCTGCCAAGAACGCGGCCCCTGCCCAGGAGAGCTGCCGTGCATTGTCGTCTTTCACCTTTTTTTCTTTTTTTGGTCGAAGGTCGTCTTTCACTTTAATCGCTTGAAAATGCTACGATGTGCAACTTTTTCAATGATTCTCAGGACAAATGACACAGTAGACCCGAAGGAGACGGGACACGAAGTTGAATCCTAGACAAAGTTGCTTTTAATCATCTCTTTTGGTTAATTATTGTCAAATGTAAGGGCTTAGTAAACAACTATCGGATCGTTCAAGATTAACCGAAAGCATTTGACTCGAGAAAGAACATATTAAGTCAAAGTTAATGTGTCTTACCCACTTTTATCGTCATATTTGTGGGCGATATGCGATACTTACGAAGTATATATGCATATTTTCCACTGATTGAACTGTGGACAAATTCTCGTGACTTAGATTATCAATTCTTTTTTTTTCGAAGATGCGATACCCACAGGGCATAGATATGTGGACACGCCGGCTTGCCAGCCGAGTGGACGTGGATAATATCGCTAATGAGAATGCCCATACAAAGCTCTACAGTATTAACGTCCACATCAAGCTCTTTCGCCTATTTCGTCAAGTTAAACTCGGCTGACGGAGGAAGAATGACATCACCGGCGACGCTGAAGCAGATATAAAGATTTGAGGAAATCCAAGCCACATGTAAGATCGACCCACCGAGAAGTCAAGAAGAAGCATCAATCTGGGGACATGGATTCCCTTTATGTAGCCAACGATCCCAAGGTTGCAGGAGAGAGCCAGGCCCAGAGCTCCATCTCTCTCTCGATCTCCAGTCGAGCCGCCTTCTTCCTCAGAGAAGCATGGCCAAGGTTCGCTTCGCAAGAGGGATGGCGCCGTCGGCCATGATTGTCCTCTGCAATTCGGTGAGTGGGTATTACATGGAGAGTCTTTCGGTGCACGTGCTAGAACAAACCATGGGGAGGTGTCGGTGTCGCGAACTTTAGATACCCGTTGCATGTCTCCTAGGGTTTGCTCGAAATGCCATAGATTCTCTCTTACTTGGAGTTGCCTTTGAGTCACGTCTGTCACCCACCCGGTTGAACGTAACCTTAACTGTTCGATGTACGTGTGTATCTGCCGGGAAATCAACTGGCTGATGGTCCGGACAGATGTGTCGTGTTTACAGAGGAGTTCCATATCGGAATGAGTTCTCTTGAAAATTCAACACGGGTTTGTTCTGTCGATGGAGTCGCTCCGTGTAATACTTTTCGCACGAACGAGATCAGGCCGCCGGCACCATTTCTCCCGCGCAGCAAACCTTCGTTCACATGCAGCGACGAGCTCGGTTTCGAGGAAGCTTTGCAGCGCAGAGATGCGACGGCTAGTTCAAAGGTCAGTGTGTTGATTGATCTGCGTTCCCCTTTCAGGGCGATGGACTTTTCGTGTCTCAGTTTCAGGTTGGGACTGTGAGCGGCTTTCAAAGCAGGCCTTTGGCCTGAGCTAAGATGAGGAAATGCTGTCCAGATCCGTAATGATTTTCTCTTGCTTTCGAGAGCTCTTTCGGGCATTCCATGCAACGACGGATCCACCAGGAAGGCTGACGTGAAGATTCATGCAATTTTCTGTCGGACCCCATGCTGAATCTTCACGCCCGTCCCCGAAGATGATTTCTGCAATTTTCGGCGTGGCGGCATCATCCCGAATGGAGCCTGCTAAAGCGTGACGGCACAGCGTGTAGGATGTCGATCTGGAGACGTTCTTGGGTGCATCGGGTCACGTGAGTTCCGATACATCCCTTTCCTTAGTTCGTGCGACTTCCGCCGGGACCGAACGGCATGAATCCGCCGGGACCGAACGACATGAAGATTCATGCAGTTTTCTGTCGGAGCCTATGCTGAATCTGCACGCCCACCGATTCCCCAGAGATGATTTCTGCAATTTTCGGCGTGACGGCATCATCCCGAATGAAGCCTGCTAAAGCGTGACGGCACAGCGTGTAGGATGTCGATCTGGAGACGTTCTTGGGTGCATCGGGTCACGTGAGTTCCGATACATCCCTTTCCTTAGTTCGTGCGACTTCCGCCGGGACCGAACGACATGAAGATTCATGCAGTTTTCTGTCGGAGCCTATGCTGAATCTTCACGCCCACCGATTCCCCAGGGATGATTTCTGCAATTATTGGCGTGACGGCATCGTCCCGAATGAAGCCTGCTAAAGCGTGCCAGCACAGCATGTGGGATGTCGATCTGGAGACGTTCTCGGGTGCGTCGGGTCACGAGAGCCCGATACATCCCTTTCCTTAGCTCGTGCGGCTTCCGCCGGGACCGATCGACGTGAAAGATCCTGATGGCTCCGAGCTCACGTGCACCCGGATCACATAAGAGTTTCTTCTTTGTTTGTGCGAAAAAATTTGATTATTTCTTGCTTGTGCCGACTAATGTGTACGACCGGCGCTCCACCTTTTCCACGTGTGGCCTTTTAAAGAATTTGGTTATGAGCTGTTTTCAGGTTGACGGGTTCATCATCATCTGGCAAGAGCTGAACTGGCTTCAGCTATTGGATGTGTACCGTACTGTGTTGTCGTTTGATTCACCGTCAATGCACATTGTCCGGGCGACGCAACGTTATATTGAATTTTCTTTCTTTTGTTTATTTGCTTAAGCGGTCAGATGGATATCGGATAGGCTTTCGCATGGTTCGATTGGTCTGCTTTTTCGAGCGATTTTAAGGGCATAACTTCTCCATATCGATTTGATACATTCGCACCTACAAGTTCGAATTCAAGATCACGAGAGGGATAATAACACAAGTAATATATTTCCCGAACTTTTAATTTGTTCAATATAATCCCTAAACTTTAACTCAATATTCAATGTGATCTCTGAATTTTTAATTTATTCAATGTGATACTTGAACTTTTGGTACATGTTCAATATAATAGTTCAGAGATTATATTGAACATGCATCAAAAGTTTAAGGACGACATTTAACGAATTAAAAGTTCAAGGATCACATTGCATATCGAGTTAAAGTTCATGGACCATATTATATATTAGGTTAAAATTTAGGGATTTATTTATGTCATTTTTCCATCACAAGAAAAGAGAGTTCTCATCGCCTATTGATATAAAAGAAAGAAAGAAAGAAAGAAAGAAAAACCAGCTTTAGTCAACAACTCGATGACAATTATTTCGGAACTTATTGATATAATTGATATAGATAACTACTTGCGACCTAAAAGAAACCAGGAAAAATAAAATAAAGGGGAGAACTTTCCGCGTGGTTAACAACCTCGCTTTTGGCTTGACTTTATAGATCGAGAGTGTTTGTTTCTGCATTGCGAGTCACATTCTCATCCACAGAGCAGCAACACTCTTGTTTATAATAAATTACCAAAGAATTATAGCAATAGTTGTTCGATCGAAGTACGCAATCTTAAACCAAAATCTCAAAATCATGAATTGTAAATCGAGAATCGAATTAAATCTCCAATTATGCTATAATCGAACTGGCATTTTTCTACGCGGAAACATCTAAAGTAAATGCAAAGAATGTAGACTTACAAGTTTTAGTAAATTTAATGTTCAGGTGTAGAGATAACTTAGTCTCGTGTACATGTCCAGCATAACCTACGTCATAAGATATTGCAGCACATTATTCTTCTTGAAAACTCCGCCACATTATTTACGATTGGTATGTAATTTACAAAATTTTGTTATATGTTTTACTAACATATTATCCACGGTGAAATAGGTTGAAACATACTTCATGCGATTTGTAAAATATATTGGCAGGTGCGTGCAACCGGAGCTCCGCATGTCTGCTCGCCGGTTCAAGTGTTCACGCGCTTCAAAGTCTTTGCCTTTTGGATAACAATTGGTGTCTGCCCCATAGTCGCCAAACAACGATGAGAGTTTCGCCTCTTGAAGCGCCGGTTGCGTAAGGCGACCGGGGCAAGGCGAATTAGAAAAGGCTTTGATGGCTCGAGATTCATCTTAGGAAACGGAACATCGGTAGCATTTCGGTAGAAAGATGAAAAGCCTGGACATTGGACAACACTGTAGGGAACATCGCGGCTAGTAACTCCATCCTATTCACCGATGAAAAAAATTCACACCGATGAACAAGGCTTAGTATTTCGATACTCCACATTCCAGTACAAACCGATAATAACGACCTATACATATCAAAATTGACAGGTCCGGCAGTAATCGACAGATATGCTTACAATGCAATATTTTATATTCTGTGAATTAAAGCAAAAGCGAAAGCCGAAAACTAAACCAAAAAAAAAAATAAAAATAGAGGAAAAAACCCATTGAGCTTTTTGCATTTTGGGGTTGGGGGTGGACAAGATGCATTGAACTTGCCCGGCTTACAATGTTAAAGTCCAGCCCACCTCACCTCTGTTTAAATCCTTGTTCTTGGCCCAAGAATGAGCCCAAGGAGCTTAACAAGTCAGGAGGAGCCTTGAATTACTCGTAATCATTTTGAGCTCTAGAACTAAGTCCCTCTGAGTGCACGAACATTTCAAAGCAACAAAAAAAAACCATTGATTTCGAAATTTCTCGAATAACCCAATACTAAAAAGAAGTTTTCGACTCTTGTTTCGGGGGATTTAATATTAGTGATTTTAACGTAACTGCACGGATGCTTCTATCATCGTCATCCCGGCATCGCTGTGTACACGTGCCCATTTTTCTGGACAGTAAAAAGAATATTAAGTCGAAATTAAATCGATTCTTTTGCAGAGGTTATTTATGTAGGTGAACGTGTACATTCATCACATTTCGACAGTAGGTTGTGTTATATATATATATATATATATATATACACATTGCATGCTCACTTGTCCTGTTATCAATATGGTTATTGGGCATGGAAAGATGGTTAAATATGAAATCGGACGTTTAGGATAAGGAAACGTCCAAAAGTGGTATCGTAATAGCAAGGACGTAATCTTGTTTCGCTACACGAGGAAAAAATTAAAACATATCTAGTGGACAATCTAAGTTACGCTCAAAAATAAATATGCCGCGAGAGATGATCGGCACCGGTGTACGTACCCTCTGCTTATCAAATCGAATCACGACACGCAAGTCCATCTGACGTGGCAGGCGGGGGCGAGCACCGCTTATGACCGCGGATGTCTTCCGGTTTACATAATGACAAGGGCTTTGACGCTTTAAATTTTCTAGCATCCGGTGAAATTCGAACTTTTCTTTTATCTTTTGACAATAGTAATAAAGAATTTGACCCCCCCAAAAAAAAAGGAAAAAAGAAAAGACAGCAGTAACAAAGAAAAGAAAAACGGAGAAAAACGAGAAATCGAGGTCGCCCCAAAGCAAAAGCGATTGGATGGTGCTCCCAACCATGGAAGTATAATAATCCGGTTTTTTTTTTTCCTTTTAAATATATATATTTTCTATTGAACGAAAAAAGGAGCCACCTCCCCCAACCCCGCACCCCATCGTGTTGACCCTTTTTGCTCCTCCAGTGACGTGGAACGATCCGAGCCGCGAATTCCCCCATCCTCCCTCCAGTCGCAGCAGCAGCAGCAGTAGCAGAAGGGTGCACGTGAGCGCAGGGGAACAAAGCCCGGACTTGTTCCCGGTCGAGAGAAAACCGGATTCCATAATCGCCGATACGTCCGGGGGGCATTTCTGTGGAATTTAGAGGGTAAGGATCCCCCGAACTTCTTCTCCCTTTTTTCCTCCGGTTCGGGGCATTTGTTGGGAGAGAGAGAGAGAGAGGGAGAGAGGGGGGGCGGGTCTCTGGTCAAAAGAAGAAGCGCAAGCGCAAACGCAATCGCGCGAGAGCGAGAGCAGGAGAGCACAGGAGGAGCAGCAGGAGGAAGAAGTCGGCGTCCGCTCGCGAAACCCTAATTGGCCTCTCCCTCTTCCCTCGCGCGCCATCGGCCTCGATCCATCGCCGCGTGAGTGTAGTTCCCGCGGCCGCCTCCGCCGCCGCCGATGCTTTCGGCGCTTCGATTTGGGGGGGGCGGCGGCGGCCGCCGCGGGGGGGAGACCGTCTCGGTCGTCGCCGAATTCCAATTTTTCTTTCTTCCCTTTCCTTTTGATTTTTAGGTCCGGTGGCGGTATTGGTTGAGCTCGATTGCCGATTGTGTTTTGCTTCGCAGTTTTGATCGGATCATCGCCTGGAATTCGCGGCCGCGTAGTCCCGCACACGCTCCCTCCCGGTCGCTCTCTCCTGTTCTGCTGGTAGAGGTGGATATGGATTTGGTAACTAGCTGCAAGGTACCGGTCTTTAGCTGACTGCTGAATTTTCTGCTGCTGGTGGTGGTGTTTTACAGTCCTTAGGAGTCTCGTGTTGCGATTGCCGTAATCATCTCGGTCTTTGTATGTCATTGGGCGGGTGTCGTCGCGTCGTGATTCGTATGGAGGAGCGGGATTGCTCGGCGCGGTCGGCATTTCCGGGAGGACATGCTAGTCTTGCTTCCGACCTTTTGTTGCCATTCGATCGCGTCATGAATGCTTTCGATAGCTTCGACGCGTGTATGCATTGGGTGAATTTAGTAATGCTGTTTATACGTCAGAAAGGGACTTGGCATGCGATCAAGTTTCGATCGATTCCTGTTTGTTGAGACCTCGTTTGTGTATACTCGGCGATTGGTGTCGGTGGAAATAAAATATTTGGAAGTAGTTTTCACTTTTATTTGAGCACGGTCTCATCAGTCCTCTCATTATTGCTGCTTTTGTGATTGAGCGATCCTTAGGATTTTTTGCACGTCAGTTCCACATGGTCCGACTGTTGTGGCTGTGTGTGCACCGTCATCGTTATATATTTTTGTTGACTATTCTGGAAATTAGGAACGAACAAATGATACTGTTTGGCTTAATTGTGCTTGTAATAAGTGACCTTCTTCTTGATTGGGTATTATTCGATTTCGAGACTTGGTTTCGTGAATCGTGATGGCGTATCACTTGAAGGTCATGGAGGAAGGATGGGCAGATTACTTCAGGAAATGACCTGGAGCTCTTTTTAGTCCTTCTCCCTTCCCTCTCCACAATTCTATTTGTGTTTAGCACGGTGCTTTGCTATGAAAAATGATCCGGTCTTTCACATCGCTTAAGCAATGTCTGTGTCTTTCATTGGTAGGAGAAGGAGTGCATAGAATAATTGAATCCGCAAGTTCCATCTGTGCTAGGTGCTGCACAGAGTCATGCATTTTGATGCTCTTCTTGCACGATCGATATTCTGCTGGTTCTTTCTCCTTGTCGGCTGCTTGCTCCGATATACCAATATTATTTTAAAAAAAAAGTAGGACAGTATTGATCATACCTTATTTGCATGAATATCATGGGTTACTCTTGTGGGAAGGCATGCTAACCTTCCCTGTAATAGTCCCTCTACGAAATTCCTGCGCTCCCTTATGCAAGAAACACAAAGTTCTATGTGGAGGCCTGTCTAACGTTTGCTATTGTCATTTCAACCAATGTTCCATTTGAGGTTAATCCCGGCTGTCTAGTTGTTGTAACCGATGGATCCTGTCATGCACAGGACAAACTAGCGTATTTTCGAATAAAGGAACTGAAGGATGTCTTGACGCAGCTAGGGCTTTCAAAGCAGGGGAGGAAGCAGGTTAGATCCTTAGTTGATTTTAATGTTGCTGTTTGCATGGATGTTGTTTGTGAGCTTTTAGAGCTGTTGCAGTTTGTGATGCACTCATACTGTGCATGTTGGGTCACAACTGTTTTTCTTCACGCAGAACTTTTGTCTCATACTCATAATTTGTTCTGCAAATAGTCCTTTGAATCACTTGCCCCTACGAATGATGGCCGTTTTCTCTTCTCTGCCATGCATTGGGATCCATTTGTTCGATTATTTTCATTGTTGTTCTCGGCTTTGCCACTTGACTGGGGAAACTGTTGGATTCATTTTTTTCCTGGTTCGTGTAGGATCTTGTAGATCGGATATTATTAGCTCTTTCAGATGATCAAGGTACATGATGATTTTCTTCTCCCATTATAAATTGATTCTAGTTATTTCAATTGACAAATGTGATTGTTTGGGCTTTATTCATCCCTTTTGAGTTTTGACGCAATCTTGTACGTTGTAACATAGGAATTCATGGAATTTATGGGAATTTACATTATTAAGTGTTCTTTTATTTGTCGTTTGCTGATTTCCTGTGACAGTGCATTCTTTTACCTTTTTTTTTTAAAGAAATGTCCCCCAAAGTCGCATGAGCGAATAGCTTTGACTTTGTGCCTCTTATCGAAGATATTCTTTATGCTGATATATGCTGCTGTCTATAGAGGTATGAAGTTGTCGGAATCTTTGTTTGCCTCGGTGCTTCTCTTACCATAAGCTGATGTCTAGTTGTTCTCTCCCTCCTGTTATTCTTAAATTGTCTATCAAAGAGAGTGGACAATATTAGTGGATAACCTGATTACCAAAGGCTCATCTCTCATGGTTGGGCTTCTTGTGCTTTAATTGGTCAGAATGGGATTGCATTTTGTTAATGAGTGTCTTTCCTGCAGCTTGGGCTAAAATGCTGATTCTTGGTTGTTTTATAGTGTCCAAGATGTGGGCAAAGAAGAATGTGGGGAAGGAAGATGTTGCAAAACTAGTTGACGACATTTACAGGTCTCTTCTTGTTTATTACTCGGTATCAGTATCGGTATCATTGGTCATGATTTGCACTTCCCCTTTTATCTGACATATATTTCTGGTTTGAGCTTACAGAAAAATGCAGGTTTCTGGGGCCAATGATTTAGCTTCAAATGGTCAGGGTGCCTCAGATTGCAGTAATATCAAAATTAAAGGAGAAATTGATGACCCATATCGGTCAGATACAAAGGTCAGATGTCCTTGTGGAAGTTCTTTGGAGACGGAGACAATGGTCCAGGTATGGATTGGGCCAAGTGTTTGCATTTGGATACATTCTTATTCTTTCCTAGCTGTTGACGAAAAGAAAAGAGTGCTTGTTAGTTTTTTACTTGGTTTTCATGCATCCTAAAGCTACCCAATCATGTTTTATCACAGTTGTTGAAATTGTTACTAGTTAATTGGTTTATGAGAAACCTTGAAGCCAGCACTTGCCCCTTTGCATCTTCACCCTTAGTCCAATTTCTTGTCTTTCGATTTTCCTTAAAGAGTCTCTTTTGTTATGTCGAAACTGTTACTTGCAGTTCTTTAAAAGTCCAATCTCTCTTCTTTAGTGGTATGATATTTGGGTGAAAAATTACCCGTGCTTTGAATGTGGCTAGAAAGTGAAGCCTGTTGTCACTCTTCATTAGTAGTCCGCTGACATTTTAGAACCTCCAAGTGTACCTTTTGAAAGTAATGGATGTCATTTTTGTAAAATAAAGAAACTATGAGTAGTTTCATGTCATACCATCATTTCTGCTTGCGTTGACATTTTGATTGTACCCTCTTGCCTATTTTCTTTTTCCTAATTATGTTTTGTTTTTCTTTTCTTTTTGTTGGCAGTGTGAGGACCCAAGATGCCATGTCTGGCAACACATGAGTTGTGTCTTGTTGCCTGAAAAACCTGGGGAGGGCAGTCCAATGGTTCCTGAAATTTATTATTGTGAGCTATGCCGTCTTAGTCGTGCTGATCCGTACGTATCTGATAGTAGCAAACCTTCGTATTTCATCAATATATCAACTGGGAAATGTGATGTTTGGTCTACAGGTGTGGCTTTTTGTATGGAATGATGATGTTGACATCCCTCTTGAGATATTTTATATATTGTTGCATGCAAAACAATAACCTAGCTCTTAAGTTCTTTTAGTTAGTTTCATCTGATCATTAAATTGATCACTGGAAGTGCTATAGTAGGTGTTCTTATAAGAGAAGGCGTTCTTATAAATTGGATCGATACTGGATAATTGGAAGGAAAATTTCATTAGGTCAAATGACAAGTGTTACCTGCGCAGATATTATTCTGCTTGCTTGCTACTGACAAAAATTGGTTTCTACGTTTGAAAAGGTTCTTATTCAGATAAATTAGAAGTTTGTCCGGCTGATGCCATGTTGTTTGTCCGTCAATTGGACCGAGAATTGCTTCCCCCCTTTCTGTTAAAAGAAAATGACACTGCTAAGCGGAAATGCACTTCTTAACTTGGTTGTATGAGTTTTCTTTGACGTGAGCATTGCAGCTCTAAATAGATCTGGGTATTGGGAGCGATTATCTTGTTTAATACATTCTTAGCTTGCCATTGGTTTCTTTTGGTTTCCTTGATATGAATTTTTGAATCGGATTCAATTCTTCGTATACTTTCGAAAAAGGAAAAAATAAAAGCTCTTTTCTCACTAAGTTCTGATCCTACCTTTTTTCATAGGTTTTGGGTTTCTATGGCACATCCTCTGAATCCTGTGAAGATGACTACTACGAATATTCCAGCTGATGGGTGAGTTCTTTTGGCTTTGCATAAGTTTACATGATGGTTATTCTTTCTCTACGTTGCATTGTTATTACCTCTACTGGGTTTACCTGGAATGGTTTATTTTCCCTGGTGCATTAGTAACGTTTCTTTTTCCGGTTAAAAGGATCTTGTAATCTTACTGCTTTTATCTCTGTAAAACATGCAAGTATCCTGTTTGTACAATTTGGTTTCTATGCTAACATGCGATGGTGCTTTCCTGTTTGTGGTGGTGGTTTTTTTTTTTCTGGTACAAGGTGATTTGGAATTATTCTGGGCGTGGATGAATTTTCGATATTTCATAATCTATTGGCATTTTTCAAATGCTTTGCAATGAGCAAAAAAATTTTGAGGTCGATTTTTTTACTTGCCATTCTTATTATGTCCTAATGGATGTGTGCATGCACAGTAATAATCCAGTACAAAGTGTTGAGAGAACTTTTCAACTGACAAGGGCAGACAAAGACCTTTTAGTGAAGCAAGAGTATGATGTTCAGGTTAGTTTAACTACTTTTAACCTCATGTGCAAGAAATAGGATGTGGGACTAATTTGATTCAAGCTCGATGATTTGTGTGTGATGATGTCTTCGTGAAGGCTTGGTGTATGCTTCTGAATGACAAGGTTCCATTTAGGATGCATTGGCCACAATATGCAGACCTACAGGTCAATGGTAAGTTGTCGTAGATATTTCTACTTGAATACTGGTGGGGAGACCCTTTGTAGGCCACATCTTTTATGAAACAATTGCAAGCACTTAGCCTGTAAAATCAGAAATATTTTTTTCTTCTTCAGGCCTCCATCCAAATTTTGTTTTGTTGGGAACTGAAGCACTCAAAGTTTTTTGTTTATTGTTTGCTTTGATCATGGAAATGCTGTTTCCCAGTTACGGTTTTGAAATTGTTATTTTTTAGGGTCAGTTATGCTCATGTCATACCCAGGCCATGGTTTTGGAAATGGATTTTTGTTAATTTCGTTTTTGTTGTTCCACAGGTATGGCTGTTCGCGCGATTAATAGGCCTGGCTCACAGCTGCTAGGGGCTAATGGTCGTGATGATGGTCCCATCGTGAGTTAAACCTTCAAAGGATTACATTTGTCTCCTCTATGATGAATGCGGTTTCTTTGCTTAGCAGTGCTTACATATTCAATGCTTGTCTGCATGACTGTTTTAAGTACCGGATGCATATATCACTTAAAATATTTTCATTTTGTGAGCTTGGCTGTCGAGTATATTCTCTTAGCTTTTTGCTTTTCTGTGGCAGATAACGCCTTGCGCGAAAGATGGAATCAATAAGATCATCTTAACGGGGTGTGATGCTCGCATTTTCTGTTTGGGAGTCAGACTCGTGAAAAGGCGCAGTGTTCAACAGGTGGCTAAGCAAATTATTTGTAGCTGTTATTAGAGTTTCTTTAGCGAGTCTAGTACTGTCCCAAAGTTTAATTATTCATCCGGTTTCTTATTTTCCTTGTGAAAGCTGGAGTAAATGCTTGTGTTAAAATGTACTTCTGTTTGATGTCTATGTGACTGCCCAGCTGGTCTTATAATTGTTCTTCAGGATTTCTGAGGTACTTGGGACAGTTTTAACTGTTGTTCAAGTTGATTTTAGCTGTGACAGAGTTAGCGCTGTGTGTTTTAGAGTTGTGAAAAATGGATCTTTTTCTTTTTTGTATGTACTAAGAGAACGTGGGCTTGACTGCTTTGCAAAAACTTTTGTAGTTAAATTTCACAGGGGTGGCACCCATTGAAATGGAGGAAAAGATGCATAGTAGAAATCAAATTTTTGTTATTCTAATGCTCCATTACTCTGTTTTGTAGATTCTCAATCTGATTCCAAAAGAATCTGATGGTGAACGTTTTGAAGATGCTCTTGCTCGTGTTTGTCGCTGCGTCGGGGGTGGAGGAGCAACCGAAGCTGATAGTGATAGTGATCTGGAAGTGGTAGCAGATTCCTTCGCCGTTAATCTCCGATGTCCTGTAAGTTGCATCATGGAATTTGTGAAATCCAAGCAGTCTTGTATTCTGTGTAAGCGTGAGGAAAAGTCTGGTAAAGATATTTTCTGTGATGATTTCTCTTCGTTCGGTTAATAAGTGTGTGAAGTGGTTACCATTAGCCAACTGTTCACATCCACATTTGGTCCTTTAAGTAACCGTAATTCCACTTCCATCTTATATCTTCTTTTGAAAGGAAGTTCTTTAACTTGTCCAATCTTGGGAATGGAATCCTTCTGCCACCGACTGCAACTCTGTTAAATTGCTGACGTGGAATTTGTCATGATGATTTGACACATTCTATAAGGCATGTCAACAATTTGATGGAGTCAGCGATGGCAGGTGACTAGAGGACTTAGATTGCACAAATTGAGCAAATTGAAGTACTGGATTTCAGAAAAAAAGAAGTGACGGACTACAAGTTAGAGGAGCTAATCTGAAGTTAACCCTATCAATGATTGCACCGATGAATAATACTATTACCTCATTTGATTTTTTTTCTTTATCATAGGCTGTTCTAAGGAAAAGGCTTTGCACGAGGGAAAATTATTTCCTTTGTTTTAATTGAAACTGCAGCTACTCATTTCTGGTTTTGATTAATTACTTTACCTTTATAATTATGGACTGCAGATGAGTGGTTCGAGAATGAAGATTGCTGGTAGGTTTAAACCTTGTGTTCACATGGGATGTTTTGATCTGGAGGTATTTGTGGAAATGAATCAGCGATCCAGGAAGGTAATGAACCATCGAGGAAATTTCTTTTTTGGCTTTAATCATTTTCTGTCAATAAACTTGAACTATTGTCATTGCAGTGGCAGTGTCCTATATGTTTGAAAAATTACTCACTGGAGAATATCATCATTGACCCTTACTTTAATCGCGTGACTAATCTGGTATGTCCTCTGCCCTTGTAAATTGCATTGTTCAATAGTTGTCAGATTTTTTTCTGTATATTTGACATCTTATGTTTATGTGATTCAGATGAGGTGTTGTGGAGAAGACGTGACAGAAATTGAGGTCAAACCTGATGGTTCTTGGCGTGTTAAGACCAAAACCGAAAGTGAACGGAGAGAGCTGGGCAATCTTATTCAATGGCACCTTCCTGATAGTACTCTTTGTCTCTCGGCAGAAGAGAATTCTCCACCTAATGCAGAGTATTTGAAGCAGATTAAGCAAGAAGGTGTTTCGGACGGCCATACTGGTTTGAAACTTGGAATTAGGAAGAACCGCGATGGATTTTGGGAAGTCAGCAAACCTGATGAGTTGAACAACTCTTCCAGTAACAGATTGCATGATAAATTCGGAGACCATGAACTGAAAGTCATTCCAATGAGCAGCAGTGCCACTGGAAGTGGTAGGGATGGGGAAGATGCTAGTGTTAACCAGGAAGGTGGGGGGAATTTCGATTTCCCTGCCCACAATGGAATTGAACTTGATTCAATTACTTTGAATGTAGACCCCTCTTTTGGATATGCCGATCTTCCTTCTGCTCCAATGGGTGATGCAGAAATTATCGTTCTTAGTGATTCTGATGAAGAGAATGACATTTTAGTATCTCCTGGAAATATCTACAAGAATGATCAGTCTGAGCCTAGTGGGATTAACTTTCCCATGCCTCATACTGGGATTTCTGATTCATTTGAAGATCCTGCTCTTGGTACCGGGGCGAATTCGTGTTTGGGGCTTTTTAATAACAACACCGATGATTTTGAAAATATGCACCTCTGGTCATTACCGCCAGGAACTCAAGGATGTCCTGCCTTTCAGTTATTTGGTTCAGATGGTGATGTTTCTGATGCCCTGGCTGATTTGCAGCATGGTTCAATGAGTTGTACCCCTTCGACGAATGGCTACACTTTGGCACCAGTGACTACGACAGAATCCACTGCTCTAGTTCCAGATCCTTCAGTTGGTCATGCTGATGATAGTTTAAATGATAATTTAGTTGATAATCCCTTGGCAATTGGCCGGGATGACCCCTCCCTCCAGATTTTCCTTCCGACTAGGCCCTCAGCTGCGTCTTTGCAGCCTAACATAAGAGATCAATCTGACATGTCAAATGCCCTTCGTACAGAGGATTGGATATCTCTGAGACTTGGGGATGGTGCCACTGGTGGTCATTGTGAACCTCCTACTGCCAATGGATTCACCCCAGGACAGCAAATTCCTTCTGGAGAAGGGTCCATGGAGACTTTGGCTGACACAGGTTTGTATTCCTACTCTGGTGTGAACTTATGTTTTGCTTTTAGGCCAAATGAAAACTTATATGGCATCATTGGTAGTCTAAGTAGCACTGACACATCACGACACACCGACATGTCATTTCTCAAAAAATAGAGAATTTTGACACGTTGGGACACGTATATTAAATGTATATTTTTATACGTACATGATAAATTATCATTTTTATGATTATTTCAATCAAATTAATTTGATTCAAATCCACAAATAAATAAATAATAAAAAAAGATCCTAGAATGAAAATGTTTAATTTGATTCAAATCCACACGTTGAAGACTAGGGTTTCTTCTTTCTCCCTTTTCTTTCTTTTTTTTGATAGATTTACATTTTGACCCCTAATTTATTGAAAATGTTTAAAATTGACCCCATGCTTGTCGGATGGCGTTTCGAAATGCTCCGACTCACGTGTCGGAAGCGTGTCCAGAGCGTTGACCACGTGTTGGATCATGTCGGACATGTGTCGGTGTGTCCGTCACGTGGCCGACACCAATGCGGAGGCCTCCGAAGAGTGTCTGTAAATTAGTTTGTTCCGGATCATATTCATCTCTGTTTACAACTAGTGTTGAATCTTTCCTTGGTCTAACTTCCAAGATGTCCTTCCATCTCATGTAGCTTCTTTGCTTCTGGGAATGAATGAAGGTAGATCCGAGAGGGCAAGTAGGCAGAGATCAGGTAGCCCCTTCTCATTTCCTCGACAAAAACGTTCTGTGAGACCAAGATTGTACCTTTCTATTGACTCAGATTCCGACTAGATAGACTGATCCTGGATATCAAAGGATTCTCGCTCCTCTTGGACAGTTTCGGCCATACAAAATTTGCTGAAGAATTGTGGTGAAGGATCTCTAGTGGTCCAATTTAGTCCTCAATAACTTGAATAGTGCTAGCAGTTTGGTATTTGTATTTTGCTGGTTTGGCTTGAGGCATACGGCAGAGCTAGGCAAAGCTGAAGCTGTTCTGACTAAATTTTTGCTGGCACCTGACAAGTACCTTTAAATTGGTGAGTTGTGGGAATATTTAGTTGATCTTGAAGTCATTCTTTTAGCCTTTAGTGATAAAATTTGTTTGTGGCACAGGTTTCTTGCATATACCAACGAGATCTGCAGTTCATATTCGGGTAGACTGTACAGTGGATACCCATTTGAATCGGATACTTTCTGGAACCATCCATTGAAATTAATAGGATTAGCTCGCAGCATAAATGTTTCGCCTTTCATTTAGTGATGAAAGCAGGTTAGCTTTGTAAATGTTTCTCCAGTCGGTTAGTAATAGAGGAAGATGATGAACTGACTTATCCTGCCTGTATTGCCCATCCGTTTTTGGCCATATGTAGTCCTTTATGAATTGGATGCGATTGCTTAGTTTTTTGTTTTGTTCTAGAAAATTTGTGTCGGTGCACAAGGGGAGTTGATCATAGTAGAATTATAGCAAGCCAGACCAAGAAAGAGTTCGGCAATGGTGGTCTTGATGACAGTTGATGGCAATGAGAGGAATCTTTTTATTCCCTCTCTCTCATACAAGTACATGTGTACATGGAGCGTCTGTTTTCACATTTGATCAGAACATTAGTATAAAGACGACGATGTATGTAAATCAAGCACATTATTTATCGCATTGGATGTTCGATGCTGAAGTTATGGGCAACCCCGACTCTTTCTTCCCTGCATTGGTGGCTTTTTATACCTGGTGATAATCAGTCGCGGAAGCAAAACCATGTTCGTTGAAGCATTCGTGTCAGGAGCATTTTTTAAATTCGTCGAAATGAATGCCGCTCGTACCGTGATTTGCCCTGAGTTGGTCAAAATCGTGCTTTGCCCAGAGTTGGTCAAAATCGCTGGGGGTACGGTTGTTCCATGCAATAGTAACCTTTGCTTCTAACGATCGGTTCTGGCTTTCGCATTGTTGTTCAGTCGCGCGTCCACGTGCTTCAGAAGAGAAATGATCGTACCTTCCAAGGCGATGATTCAGTCAATATTCATGCACTCATTGTATCTAACCGTGTGCGGCATCATTTGGCGCATCGGGCACAGGAATGGAAGTTGGAGGATTGAATCAGTGATCTTGCTCGATGGATTAATCGCATGTCAAAGCTCTTTTCCACCTTCGGGTATGGTATGATGGCTTAAAAAAGAGGATAGGATGTACGGATTGGTAAGGTGACTGAGGTTCAAAAGGTTAATCATCTGGCGCATCGGGTACAGGAATGGAAGTTGGAGGATTGAATCAGTGATCTTGCTCGATGGATTAATCGCATGTCAAAGCTCTTTTCCACCTTCGGGTACGGTATGATGGATTAAAAAAGAGGATAGGATAGGATGTACGGATTGGTGAGGTGACTGAGGTTCAAAAGGTTAATCATCGCTCAAAAGGTTAGGATGCGCCCACCGTGGGGCTCGAACCCACGACCACAAGGTTAAGAGCCTTGCGCTCTACCGACTGAGCTAGACGGGCCTGTTGTCTTCGCATCTCGGCATGACACACCTAATTATTTCTATCCGAGAAACAAAATGTCTCTCCTATCCTCTTCAAGTCTGCTTATCTTCTTCGACAAAAAAGAAAAAAGAAAAAGAAAAAAAGAAAAGTCTGCTTATATTCTCTTTTCTTCTTTTTGTTTAAGTTCGAAAATAGTCTCTTGACTAAGTTCATTATCCATTATTAAAGCACAATTAAAAAGCAGTTCCATAATGTTCGTACATTTGGCAGTGTAGAGATTTTAATGGATTCTCCCCTTTTTTTTTTTATGATCAATGGATTCTCTTAAATATTCATCAACAACAAGACCTGAAGTAGGCATATCACGAGAATGCAATGTGAATGCAACGGTTAAGCCTCTTTGTTACTTTCTCTTGCATATATGTATGTATTCTGTGTATATGTATGAGAAAATGGGAGACTTCAAAGTCAATCATGCAACACCTGATAATTCACGAGAAAAGAAATATTAATTATTTTTTTTCTTATAAAAAACTAAGGTTTGGCCCAAATTAGATTAGTGTCCACCGTACTTATTGCTAGATTGTTCAGTTTAAGGCATCAACGAAGCGTTAATTGCCTTATAGGCGAGCCTGTCATTGCAGTCCCATTTAGTGTAAGCAACGAAGCTCGAGGTTGGCGGTACAATAATGTTCGGACCCGTATTTTACAGACATATCAAGACTTTTTGAGATCGGCGATATATCATGAAAATCATAAATTGCGACTCATGACTTTCAAAATCAAGACTTGGAATATTTGACCGAGTAATTGATGGGGGCAAAGGACAGCGTTGGTTCCTTCCCAAACTGATACGGGGAATAATCATATCTTGTATGGATCGTAAAGGACATGATCACCCACCCACGTGGGAACCCAATCACCAGTTCTTCAAAGTGGGTGAGAATGCTGACTCCTCAAGACATTTGACTTATCCTTACCCAAGTTCTCCAGCTCAGTATTATTCTTAAGCCGAGCCAAATGCAACCTAAAACACGAGATTTCCTTCTTTTAATAATCACGGTCGATGATTTTTTGAATGGTACTTGTCACTCTTTCAATCTTGCCCTTTTGCTTAGTCGATCTTGTCTAAACATCGGCCAAGCTTATCTCTTGTGGGGAACTAAGTACAACGATGTTTCTTCTTAATTATTAATACTAGACATGCTAACTATATTCATATTTATCAAAATCCGCTTAAGGTCGACATCTATTTTTCTTCAAATAATTCAAAGCCTCGGTATATATTACGCGAAAGGTTTGAGCAAAAATGTTATGATATTCATGCCACATAAAACTTTTGTAGTAGGAAATATTTCCCCATTATTTTTTTTTTCTGTTTCATTATAATCTGCGCAAAGTTCTATCAAGCCGTTATCATTATCGGGGTAAAATCACGCAACGATGTTCAGAAACTAAGGTGAAAAAATATGCTATAAGATGACTTAAATTTTCAATTGGCAAGTCAAACCATTAATCGAACGCTTAGAAACGTGGGCTCTTGTCGTCATCTTTCTATGACAAAATTGTTAAAACATGTTTGATGAACTTATGAAGTCGTGCAAACAAAAAGCTTAGTTCCCACCAAATTGTCTTTTATCAATAACCACACTAGATAAAGAAAAGCAATTACATTTATTATTATTTCGCCAAAAATGAATATCCCTTCTCGAAATGAAGGGATGATTATTATCGAAAATAAAAATATTTTTTATCGTCTAATTATAATTGTGCAAGTCATCACTATTCAAGAAAATATTTTTTAAATAATTTATTTTCGTGAGGCAACCGGGATTTACCGCGTTCACTTTGGCTTCGCGACATATATACGGACAGGACTGCAACTCGTCATGTGCTCGAATCGCAGGTTCATTTACGCACGATTCTCTTCATCGTCTTCATCTTCATCTTCTTGTTCTTCTGCGCTTAAAGCATGCAAAAACTGTTCGCAGCGACGTCCCTCTCTTCTTCTCTGTTCCGACAACAGAGCCAGCGAGCCCGCTTCTTCACATCCCTCCTTTTCGACGACACCCAGCTCCAGGTTCTTGCTCCTCCTGTCCTGACTAATCCTCGACAAATCCATGGCTTGTCACTCTTTTTTCTTTTTCTTTTGCGAATAAGGATCTTGTTGTTCGCTCTCTCTTGTGTGGGTCGTGATGGAGTGTCTATATGCTGTCTGGTGCGGGTCCTGTTGCGCCGATTTTTGTTGGGTCGGCCTCGTTTGCTTGAAGCATTTGATTGCAAGAAATGGGAGAATGAGTGGTTTAGCCCCCGTTTGCCGATTTTGATTGCCTTTTTTTCTTTTTTGGGTGTGTTCTTTGCGATTCGGTTCTTGAATGATTAAAATACCATCTTGTTCTTCTCTGATGGTGGCTTTGTGCTTCGAATGTTTGACAGTTCAAAGAGAGTGTAGCGCAATTTGCACGCGAAAACATTGCCCCTCATGCTTCGAAGATTGACCAATCAAATTCTTTCCCAAAGGTTGTGATCAATCGCCGCTCTCTCTC